>CM023095.1:54173945-54229903 GCA_013103745.1 Gardenia jasminoides | reverse complement strand
GGGGTGGGTTTAAGCCAAATTATTATAAGTGGCCTAGTTGTGGAAACCAAGCCTAGATGCTGGGTTGGATTGACACCTCTAATTTTTTTCCAAGCCCCACCAGCTCCTATAAACATTGCCAGAAGTCGCTGCAAAAGGTAGACAACAAAGGTCCTTAAAATTGTAGGTATATAGGTATTGGACAACAAATGTGTGTACAAAGACAACAAATTCATCATTCATTGAAGCTAACGATCAGATCTAATCTATTCAAATATAGACAGCACTGACCCTTGTTTAGTTTTGGTGGTTCTTGTTAGTTTTAAGGGTTATTTTTTTGATCTATATATGTTGGGATTTTTTTCTATTATCAATCATGTCTCAGTGTTGGTTTGAGTCAGTCGAAGGCTGATAATAAAATTTGATTGTGTTGACATAAAAATATTGGCTTCTGCTGATTTATTTGATCTTACAATTTCAAGAAAAGTATAATCTCTTTGTATATTTTCCATACATCTGTCAAATCTTTAGAATTTTCTTATATTATTGTAATGATGTAAGCATTATAATCACCACCATTAGTGTAAATTCTAAGGCAATCAAATATTATATTCTATGTATAGATATATACGTATTTATCTTCTGAATTATATCTAGTATTCCAATCTTGCTATGTATTGAATTATATTTTATTTATATAATAGTTATTATTAATAATAATAACCACATTATTTGAAATAGTTATATAAAAAAGAATTAAAAATTCAAAAAATTCATTTATTAAATTATATAGTCTTGTATTTTAATCACTTAACTATACTAAAACAGCTAAAAAAGAAACCTTAATAAAACACCTGTAAAAAACAAAACAAAGAAAACACCAAAATACACATAATATTATCACCTAATTTCCAGCATTCAACTCCACAATCACTTTCTTTCCACCTCGAGAAATATTAACTCCCTCTCTTTCCCTCATACTCCCACCTAATCACCTACCCTTGTCTCATGATTCTAATTCAAATTTATCAACAATGTTTCTCCTCTCACTCTGAGTCTTGCAGACATTCTTTCACCCCTCCCATCTCCATCAATTATCATCTCATTTTGCACCATTCTCAAGTACCTTATTGTACCATACTTATAATTATAAATTATAATCCACTACTTTGAATCCATACTTCATCCACAAATTGAGTTTTGCCTAAGTGTACCAAATTTTAACCGATCTAAATAAGTGAACCAATAAAACCCATTATCAACTGGGTATGATTTGTAATCCATTTTGACCTAACTAACTTAGATATAAGTTAAACTCAAATTCACAATAGGGTTGGGTGAGGTAAATCTAAAGAAAAATAGGTAAATTTGTGCTCAATACCCAAATAACCCCATTCCCCATATTTCTTTTCTCTAATTTTCATTCTTTGGTTTTGTTATCCCACTCTTCCTTCCATTCTCAGAAAAAATCACACTCTTTTTAGATTATTGTAAAAAGTAATATTTAAATTGCTATGATCACTCTCATTCTTGAGTTCCTCTCTATGTAATTCTTTTTATTTTATTTATCTATTTACTAATTTGAAATTGCTAAACAAATTTACGTGGAGAAAAAGTAGAAAATTTTTGTGGAATGGATAATCGAGAATTGTACGTCCTTTCCCATCTTAAAACTATAGCCATTTTGTTAACTCTTATTTTAAATATTAACTATATGGATATGTGGCACCCACCTAAATCCAAATGAAACATCTATTTTAAAGAATTGTACACTCCTCCTATCCCACAGCTACAACTCCCCCCCTTGGCCTGGCATTGCCCCTCCTCCTCTGGCAACCCCAGAAGGCTTTACTTTTTTCCACTTTCACCGCTTCGTGTCCAATTTCTCTCACCACGGGCACTTCTACTAAATAAAAGGTATTTGCTCTAGCAAAACTTCTATTTCTCACTATTTCACTTGGCCTTTTCTCTTCTAGATTTTAAAATTATTAACCTCCTCACAAAGAGTTACTTAGATAACATGCCAATCCAAGAATTAAAAATAGTCACAGAGAGGCAACATTTTAATATTATTTAGTTAACCTAATATAAGCCTGTATATTAGAGAAACAATTATATTTATCAGGTCAAATCATATTACAGAAATCAAAGATCAGAGTATTATTCTATATATTTTGTTTAGTATAGGCCTAATCTTACTTCTTTACAATGTAATCACACACAAATAAGACTAATAAATAAATAAAAAAAATCTACAACCCAAATATTTATAGAGTGAATTAACATCATACTATCCTTTGTCAACATATGCAAAACATAGTTGGTTTTCATACTAAAATTTTCCTTTGTAATGTTTTAGTTGCAAATTTTTTTTTGATTATTTATTATTGATCATGTTTGACAATAATTGCTAATTAAAAGAGTAATTTAGATTTTATATTAAAATAAAATATCTAGGATGATGGCACTATTCAATTTATATGATTTGATTCCCGAGCAATAAAATAGCAAATTTTAGTATTTTTTTAATATGTGATTTGTATTAGTTAACTAAATAATATATTAAATACAAGAATGGTGGAATCAAATATTTTCTCTTAATATTACTTTTAATTGCTAGTTGGACCTAAATGTTACAAGACAATAAACCCTGGGCTGGAGGTTTGTGTAATTCTTAAAAGTCTAGAGGAAAATTTAGAAAATAGTTAGGAAACCCAGAGGTTTCAAATTATCCCAAATAAAATTGAATTGTAATCCCTCCTAAAAAATTAAACTTTCGGAGACGAAATTTGCAGAATTTTACCTTTTTTCACAAACATCCATCAAAGAATAGTTTTTTAATCCATTAAAGAATAGTTTTTAATCAAATATCTATTCTAAAACTTTTTCCTTTCATAGGCTATAAATGATATATGAGTTGTTTTTGCATTAAAATGATGTACAAATTATGCTAAATAAAATGTGGAAAAGAAATAAGTAAAATTTTAAGTGGGACATAAATGGATAATTAGCGTGGCTCCACTCGTCTAGGAATATACCCATTTATGATTCCTTCATTTTGTCCATTATCTATATATAATATAAAATGAAGTTATAGTAATCCAAACGATTTGAATATTCCATTTTGAGGCTCTACCTCCATTTTACAATTATAGTTTCCTCTTAATCCAATCTCCTCCAACTCTACAACCCTATTTTTCCCTCCTTCCACTCATTCAATTATTTTCTTTTGTCAAGTGTTTTGGACAAATAAAAAGCTAGTGTTGCAGTTTTAGAGGAAAATTGCTTTTGACATAAATTGTGTAAACCGCTTAGCTTGAAGAATTAATATTCTCATGTTAATCTACTTGTTTAATCCTTTGTTTTAGATTTTGGTCTTCAGCTTGTTTTAAGAGACTACATGTTATTGATTTGGTAATTTATATCTTTCAAAATTTATTATATTTTTAATTAGATATTTGTTCCATACTCCTACTCCAGTATTTTAAACTAAACAATCAAAACAACTGAATTTCATTTTGTTATATATGTTGTGGTAATAAAATAACTTATAAGTTAAGATAGTAACAAATAACCTATATCTATGTATAATATATTTGAAGACAACTTTTCAAATTCCACATCTTAAAGAGCTTTCTGATTCATCATCCTTTCTTAGAATTTTGATTTTTTTAATTACATAAACTACATTTAATGTTTGGATTATATACTTACCATATTGGAGTTGTCAATTAGCAGCATTTCCTAAAGTCGATTAATTGAAGAAACCTAGCATATGACCTAAAATTGAAAACTTACCAAACTTATAAATAACTAAAATTCAAAAAAGATATAAATGACTGTAACCCAAAAGGAAATAGCAATATTCTAAAACCATTTGATTTGGCAACAATAGACTTAAAGGCAACGTAGCAAATTAAGAAAATTAAAACAAACATTCAAATCAATACGGAAAATATTCCAAACCTTTAATTTTGACTTGGTGTATGAAAATATGTTTTCCTCCTTCAAAGATCTTTTTGACTCATCGAATGTATTTATAGTATAATTCAAATTTTAATAGAATTTAAAATTTCATACATATATTTTAATAAAGAATAATGGTAGTCATTAACAATATTATAACCTAATTGAAGAGATTTGTTTTCTTTAATTTTTTGGGTACTTAGTGAGCTTAAGCATTTCAGTAAGTTTGCTTTTCCTAAGTTTTATATAGTAGGTTTTCCTTTCAAGTGTTTTATATCTTTAATATTGGACTTTACAATCGTAACATTAAATTTGAAATATATGAATTATATTTTTGACATTTCATTTGCACTCAAAATAGATTCCATATAAGTATTATGTAAGCATTTGGATAATTTTTTTCACAACACATGTACATCAGAATGTGTATTTCAAAGAAAATTAATATATGAATTTAAATTATTACAGGTGTATTTGTATTGCCTTTGGCAGGTTTTAGAAAAAAATTTAAACCAAATATTTAATTAATACATCCTTTGATGGATGTTTGTGAAAACATAAAAATGGTAGAATTTTACAAAATTTATATCCAAAAGCTTAATTTTCCTCAAAATTTGGAAATTCTAGCTTTTTATTTGACCAAAAACACTTAAACAGAAAACAAATTGTGAATAGCGAAGACAGAAAATATAAGATTATAGAGTTGAGAACGCTTTGGGTTAAGAGAAAGTTATAACTGTAAGATGGAGATAGAACCCAAAATGGAATATTCATAAGAGTTTGGTTGCTATAATTAGGCTATATATATATATATATATATATATATAATAGTTCAAAATAAAGGAATCATAAATGGGTATTTTAGACCAAAAATACCTAATTATCCATTTACGCCCCAATTTAAATTTTATTTATTTCTTTTCCATATGTTATTTAGCAACAACATGTTACATCATTTTAATTCAAAAAACAATATGCAACATCATTGTAATACAAAAGTAAAAAAGTTTTAGACCAGATATTTTGATTAAAATCTATTCTTTAATGTGAGGGCCGTAACTAAATTCTCCTTCCTGCTTAGACCTTCTGTGAACGATTTTTTTTTTTTGTAATTTCACTAATGCATGCGCGTGATCATGAACATTTTAAAACCACGTACGGATTTCCAAACAATAGCTCAAGTAAGTATTGGAAATCATTTCAATAAAATTAGAGTCCAACCATACTTAAGATGAATTATTTCAAATTCATCACCACCAAGTACACCAAAACCCTAAACGTCCCTTTTCTTCTTCCAATTTCCAACCGGTTATACCTCCCAAAGATTTAACCACCATGAACCATCCTTGAACCAAATTTCTTTCAACTAAAATCAGACCATACCCAATCAATTGAACCACATTTTCCCTCTAAAACTCCATTCGAATTCAGCTCAAGAAACTTCAGCCAAACCAGCCGCCCACTTGCACCCCATTCCATGGCTGCCACTTGTCAAACTTGAGCTAAAAATCTGGCAGCAAGCATGCTTCTCCCCTCTCTTCCAAAAACCGGCAGCATCATGGCTTGAGCATGGGATTTCAGATGTATTCAATCAAGGCTAATGATGCTTACCTCCCTTCATGCCCAATGCATGAGAGGGATGTGCCACTTGGAAATTTTTTTCAGCCAAAGCTTGTTCACTTGAACAAGCAAACTCAACAGAAATTCCCCTTCAAGGCTGGCCGATCCTCTTCAGCAAAAATCCCTCTTCCATTTCACTTCCACACTCTCCCACTCACTCTCCTTGCACTCCAGCATTTTCTTTCCAGCTCTCACCCGAAGCTTCCCTCTCCACTCTCACACTTCACTCCAAAAAATTTCTTCCTTAAGCTTCAACCACTGAAGCTCTTCCTCCTTTCCCCACATCTCCTTGCCTTTTCTTTTAATCAACCCTTCACCAAGAAATAATCTTGGTCAACACTGCTGGAAACAAGCATTAAAATTCTGGAAGAACCAAGCTAGTCATCCTCCATCCCATTTTAGGCAAGTGAGGTAAATCCTAATCTCTTTGTGAACTTCCTAGGTAGCTTTGAAACTCTCTCCTAGCTTATTTTGTGTCTTGTAGCTGGAAAAACAGAATCGATTCAACACCTAGCAACTTTGTTCATCCATTTTTCTGTTCAACCAAACAAAGGTAAGCTGTAGTTCTGGTTCCATCCAGCTTAGTTCCATTCTCGCAGTTCTCTTCTAGCTGGACCTCGGACTGCATTAGCTCAAACCACCACTTGTACATTGTTCTTGAGGCCGCTTGGAGGTAGAAATCCATCTTGCATCCCCTTGACCTAAAAAAACTGTTTTACTCTTAAAGATAACATCTTACTTCCTAAAACTGCTATGCATATGCTAGTAAGTTTAAAATCCTACTTGCATGCATATATCATCTTATTATGTTGATGGAAATTTTGATGGACTTTGCCCTATTCCATCCTGCTCTTGTTGATAACTTGTTAAGAGCAACTCATGCATGTGCTATATTCCACTCGATAGATGGGGCTTAGTTAAAAGTTTCCATGAGCAAATGTTTTAACTAAACCGAAGCTTGAATCCTTCATTTTCTCCTTTGACAATTGTATATTTATTTTCCTTGCATGAGTCACTCTCGATGGCTTTCAAACTGAAATATGCAATGACTTGAAACTTGGTTTTGAATGGAAGATGATTTTACAACAAAAGAAAGAAATAAGAGGAAGAAAACCGGTTCTTAATGACTTCCTAACTTGAAAATTGTTGGTTGAAACTTTTCTTGTGCTTAGCTGTGGATTAATAGCTTCATTGCTTGCTGTTTTGGGATGGATGTGAGCTGATGAGCTTGGCCCTACTCCATCCGCAGCTCTTGTATGGTTTAACATGCTGAAATCGACCTTTGCATGTTTCACATTCCACTTGGTTGATGAGATTTTAATTAACCGTTTGCATGGGTAAAGTGTGAAACAAAAACCAAGCTTGAGTTGTTTATTTGCTTGTTGGAAAGTTGAAAATCTATTTTTCCTTGCATGAGACCTCTCGGTCAGTTGAGAGTCGCATGAGTAATGACATGAAACCTGGTTTTGAGTAGATGTTAATTTTTCAACAAAGAAGAAAACAAAAGGAGAATCGGACTTGATGATTTTTTTCAATTTGGGACAAAATTTTGTCTAGTTATAATGTATTGTTAATTTTGACCGTATGCATGATTTTTGATCATTAGATGAATGTATCACATGCTAAGAGTCCCGCTTAACATTCTGGAAATCAAACTAAACCTTTAACCACGCTACATGGCTGAAAATTTCACAAAAGTTACCAAAATCAGATTTTTCTAAGAAATAAGTGGGCAAAACCACACTGAAGTAAAATGCTCATATCTCGCTGTTCATAACTCCAAATCACGAGCCGTCAGTGGCATCCGAAACTAGACCCAAAGAGCTTCGTTTCGGTGCCTTATACGCCCCTTAACTCATTTTCTACACATCGTGGCGAACCAACAAACATCGCTGAAAATCAAACTTGCAAACCAGTAGTTTTGAAAATGAATGTCCAAAATTGAGTATTTTCCAATTGACTTGGCCGTTGCTATTTTATGAGGAAATAAACGATTATGAAACTAGTTTTCCACGATTTTGAAATCATACAACTTGCAAAAGAAAGACTTCCGATTTGAATTTTGAAAGAAATCATGGCGGTTAGTTTTGGCCATGAAAGCGTAATGACACTCCACTTTCAAAATTGTGATTGTTGACCAAAACCCTAATTTGTACTATTTTGATTTTAGCACGAAAACTTGTTTTAAGTATGAAAGACCAAAAAAATCAAATTGGTTTTAATCCAAAGCCTCGAAAGATGGTTTTGTTCACTAAACAAATAAAAATAAACACCGTTAGTGATTTTTCAAACTAAGCAAACCATTTCCCAAATTTTCCAAATGGATGACGCTACGTTACTCAAGTCTTTCTAAACCTTAACTAACAAAATTGTTCCAACCCTAATTACGATTTTTTTTTCAAAACTCACACATTTTACCCTATTTAACCGAGACCTATATTTTCAAAATACAAACCACCGCTTTATCACACTATCGACTTCGAGAGAAAACCTAAAAATATTTTCATTCTTATAAAAGAAGTGAATTGGTCAAAATTGATTTTAATAATTAATACAATAACTATGTACCTTGTAATATAAACGAGGGCTTTGAGACCAGGACTTCACTCATCTACTCAACCTTGACCATCTAAGGTGAGGGTTCCTATTTGTTGCTACTTGATCCTTGTTGCTAGGTATTACTTGTTATTGTATGACTGGTTTTAAATGTGATTTATCGTTGAATGATGGAAATTAGGGTTTTATGTAAAATGAGTTTATTTCTTGATTTGACCTAACGTGCTTAGGTGGTTTAGTATGTTTTGTTTTAAAACAATAAAACTTGTTTCTGAGGCTTTGAGGTGAAGAGGTTGGCCTTTTCAAGGCCCCTCGCCTCTAAAGGCTGGTGCACTCTCCTGGGGCTCGAGGTTGAAATTGATTGTCGGTTGTCCCTCCCTCTAAAATAATAAACTAAACCACCATACACGTGCTTGTGCATGTCAAGCTGCATGACTTGCGTAGGGATCCCAAAACTGAGTCGGCCTATTCCGAAGCTTAAGGTAGGGGCTTGGTCGGTGCCACGGACCCAGGGTCCCTGCTCAAGGTTACCTCGAGTGTACACCGCCTCCTGCTTGTTTAGTTCGGATCCGAAGTTGGGTGAAAAGGAAAGGAGAAAGAAATGAAATGACCAGAGTTCTGCAGACTCTATTCTCCTTCCTGAGAATATTATTGTGATTGTTATTTAATGTTCGCTATCGCTTTAAATGGCTCAATGAGCATCTTGATTGTTACAGTTTCACAACCTGTTATGAAAAGAAAAGAAAAATATATAAATATATATATATATATATATGTATATATATATATATACTATCTCCCAACTTTCCTTAAATGGATGTTACTATATTTGAAACTGGTCTTGTAATGCATTTAAATGTTTACAAAGCCTGTTGTGTTTATGTATTTAATTGCTATGTGTTTTGGGACTCTCATGGTTTAGAAACTCACCCCATATATTTCCCATCCCGTGGACTTCCGTGTATTGAAGAAAGTACCAAGGAGTACAGGTTGAATCTTTTGAATATTGGGTGTATTTGACCCTATTGTGATGTCGAGGATAATGTATAAGAATTATCTTTGAATTATTGTGTAAGGTTGAGAGTTGAACTCAAAATGGATGTTGGTTAGTAAGTTATGTCGATCTATTTGAAAATATATTGGTTTGAAAACCCTAACTTAGGTAAATGTCATTGAGTCCTCGGCGAGGAGATGGGCGGCCGCGGTCCTATGGTTGCCTTTGGAAACGCGTGGCATACTGGTGGTATCGAGCCTAGGATAGAAAAATGAGCCTGTGAGGTTATGAGGTCCCGGTTTTGTTAGGTTAGAAACCGATAATTGAAATTACCGTACATTTGGAACTCACATAAAGTTGATTGTGGTTGTAGGTTATGGCTGGAAATGGAGTCTGATGGTAACAATGCCCCACCTAGGGATGCCTTTGCCTTTAGTGCGATATCACCGATGATTGAGGCCCTCGCACTCCATTGGAGTCCCGCTTCCAAGACCAACCCATGTAGCTGTTTGAGAGACTATGCCTACCCTAACCATGTAGTGCTGGCTGTGGATAAGGAAAGGAAGACTTTGGCTCGTACTGTTCAGAGGGCCAATGCTGAGATAGAGACATTGAGGACCGAGAACCAGCATGCGTGCTAGGATCCCAGAACTTGAGGAGATGGCTAATCAGTTCCTCCTAACACGGTAGATTGCACCGCATCATGACCGATTGTGAGACGATGATTGAGGAGATGTTAGAGATTTATCAGAGGATCGTGGGAGAGCGTTCTAGTATTGGAGAGGTAGTTCCAGGAGATGTTGAGGGAGACGATTCCCGAGGAGATCGTGAGGCTTCTCCTACTTACAGCCCTGAGAGTGACCCCTCAGAGGACCCTAACTTTCCTATGTCCCCTTGAGTTAGGGTTGAGACTGAATACCTAATGGGGTCCTACTTGCTTTTGTTGGATGACTGCACTAGATTGATGTTATGTTTTGAAATTTCGTATTGTATGATTATTGTGTTGTGCTGTTTTAAGAACTTGATGTATGGTGTTTTGTTATTAATGTAAGTTGTTTTATGTTTAGTAATGATTACTTGCAACTGTTTTTCCTTTCTCCTTTCTAATTCCCATTTATAAAACGAAACCCTTGTAATGCGTGTATAGAGGAAATGGAAGGAACAGAAAAAGGAGAGGAAGGCCTACTAGGCAAACACAAACCAGGGGTGAGGAAGAGGCATCTACCGCCCATCTCAGCCGGGAGCATGGGGATCAACCTAGAGATCAAATAGCTGAGGCCTTGAACTGAATGACAACTCTTTTTAGAGCTGCGGACTGATCGACAAAATCAAGGACTACAATGGACCAAAGAGGACCGAAAGAAGTGAAGCAGAGCCTTGGAGAGATTTCAAAGGTTCTCCTCCCAAGTTTGAGGACACGACCCATTTAGCCAACTGGCTAGAGAGCATGATTAATATTTTTGGGACTTTAGGTTACACGGAAGTACGCCGTGACTTTGCCGCCTTTCAAAGGTGCCGCGGGCTGGTGGAATGTTATTAGGGAGAAATGGGCTTAGGAACCGCACCCGTGGACTGGGTTAACTTTACTAGGGAATTTAATGAAAATACCTGCCTCCCTAGTCCAAGAAAGACGGAAGACGAAGTTTATAAGGTTGCGCCAAGGAACCCCGAGGTGTAGCCAGTATGAAGCACACTCACCGCTTATCTAAGTTTGCCCTGAATTGATTGCCACCAACCTCGTAGGTACCTGCTTTGTCCGTGGTCTAAACCTAGAAATTCAAGAGGTTTAGTAACCGCCGATGCTCACTTTACCGATGCTCTAGAAAAGGCTCTGAGTAGAGAACACCAAGGCTCAAGTTAAAGCTTTTCAAAATAAAAGAGCCCCAACTGTAGTAGTTCTGGAGACCGTGAGGAAATCAGCCCTTAAGATTGGAAAAGGGTCCGGAGGAGGCGAAATGCCGGACTGGAAAGGGCCAAAAGGGTGGTCCATCTCAACCAAGACAAAACCTACCAAACCGTACACCTTGTGGATATTGTGGTAAGACAGGCCATCATGAGAACGATTGTTGGAAAAAGGCCGGGAAATGTCTAGCCTGTGGAAGCACAGAGCACATGATTAACAATTGCCCTGCCCGTCGACCCCAAGAAGCTGGAACACAACATTCGAAAGGTCCAAACCCTAAACCGCCAACAGAAAAAGGAAATCGACCTAGGGTACCTCGCAAAATTTACTCCCTTGATCAGTAGAACGTACCTAACCCAGCTGGAGTGGTGGAAGGTACCATTTCTCTATTTCATAGACTAGCTAAGATTTTAATTGATCCTGCTAGTCATTCATTCAGTAACCCGACTTTATGTATGCCATTGATGTTAAGCCTGACCTTTTACCCTTTGATCTGATAATACAAACTCCTACGAAGGATCCATGCTTAGCAACGAATGAGGTCTATGTGAACCTGAATGGGTGAGAAAGGAAAATTTTACCTAATTTCTCTACCTATTAAAGGTTCGATGTCATACTGGGATAGTCCGCCCTAATTTCATGCACAGCTGGATTGTAGAATGAAAGTAGTTGAATTTCACATTCCAGGGGAACCTATTCTAAGATTTAATGCAAGACAAGGTTTAGCTTCAGCCTTATTTCAGGGGATTGAAGCTAGAAAATTGTTAAGTAAGGAGCTCGAGGATACTTGGCATTTTTGATAAACCCTCAAGAAGATAAGTCAAGATTAGAAGATGTGCCTATAGTAAACGAGTATCCGTATTCCCTGCAGGAGTTAACATCCTTACCCCCTGATAGAGACATTGAATTTAAGATTGAACTCACCCCTGGGGCAGCACCTATCTCTAAGACTTCCCTGAATGGCCAAGCTCAAGGAATTAAAATTGCAGTTACAAGATTTGTTAGAAAAGGATTCATCGATTGAGTGAGTCTCCCGTGGGAGCCCCAAAGTTGTTCGTGAAAAGAAAGATGGAGGTTTACGGCTTTGCATAGACTATCGAGGATTGAACGAGGTTACTATTAAGAATAAGTATCCCTTACCCCACATTGATGAATTGTTTGATCAACCGCAAGGTGTAGTGTTTTCTAAGATTGATCTCAAACAAGGCTATTACCAGTTAAGGATTAGGGAGGAAGACATCCCAAAAACAGGCTTCAATTCCAGATATGGGCATTATGAGTTTTTGGTTATGCCATTTGGACTAACTAATGCCCCGGCAGCATTTATGGATTTAATGCATCGTTTTCAAGTCTTATTTAGATCAATTGTAGTGATCTTCATAGATGATATTTTGATCTATTCAAAGTCAAGAAGAACACGATCAACATTTGAGGTTAGTTTTGCAAACCCTGAAGGAGCATCAATTGTACGCTAAGTTTAGTAAGTGCAAGTTTTGGCTAGAGGAAGTATCATTTCTAGGTCATGTAATCTCCAAGAAAGGCATTACGGTAGATCCATAAAGTAAAAGCAAGTTAGAATGGAAACAACCAAAGAACCCAACGGAAGTTCGTAGTTTCCTAGGACTGGCTGGATACTACCGAAGGTTCATTCAGGACTTCTCTAAACTTGCAAGTCCTCTAACCAACCTGACTCGAAAGAATAGCCGTTTTGTATGGGATGTGAACTGTGAGAATAGCTTCCAAGAACTCAAGAGTTGCCTGACCAAAGCCCCTGTGTTGGTCTTACCAAACGGCGAGGATAGCTTTACCATGTACACTGATGCATCCAAAGAAGGTTTAGGATGTGTTTTAATGCAAATGGAAAAGTAGTGGCTTATGCCTCGAGAAAGTTAAAGCCTCATGAGCAAAATTATCCAACTCATGATCTAGAACTGGCAGCAATAGTGTTTGCTCTGAAGAAATGGAGGCACTATCTATATGGAGTGGTTTTTGAGGTTTATACCGATCACCAGAGTCTTAAGTACTTATTTTCCCAAAAGGAACTGAACTTGAGACAACGGCGATGGATGGAATTTCTGGAAGATTATGAATGTACTATTAAGTACCATCCAGGAAAAGCCAATAAGGTAGCAGATGCTCTGAGTAGGAAAGTCCAAATTTCGGGACTAATGGTTAAAGAATGGAAGATGTTAGAAGAACTTAGTACTTGGAGCCCACAATTGGCACCGCAGAAAGTGATTTTGGGTAGTATTACACTAAGTTCTCCTCTAACTGAGCGCGTCAAGGAGTCTCAAGTCAAAAACTCACTGGTGCAAAAATGGATAAATAAGGTCAAGGAAGAGATGAACCAGAAATACCCAGAGCTTCACATGACAAGAGGTAATAATTTCGAGGACGAAATTTCTTAAGTGGGGGAGGTTGTGAGGGCGTAACTAAATTCTCCTTCCCCGCTAGACCTTCGTGAATGATTTTTTTTTTGTAATTTCACTAATGCATGCGGATCATGAACATTTTAAAACCACGTGCACGATTTCCAAACAATAGCTCAAGTAAGTATTGGAAATCATTTCAATAAAATTAGAGTCCAACCATACTTAAGATGAATTATTTCAAATTCATCACCACCAAGTACACCAAAACCCTAAACGTCCCTTTTCTTCTTCCAATTTCCAACCGGTTATACCTCCCAAAGATTTAACCACCATGAACCATCCTTGAACCAAATTTCTTTCAACTAAAATCAGACCATACCCAATCAATTGAACCACATTTTCCTCTAAAACTCCATTCAATTCAGCTCAAGAAACTTCAGCCAAACCAGCCGCCCACTTGCACCCCATTCCATGGCTGCCACTTGTCAAACTTGAGCTAAAAATCTGGCAGCAAGCATGCTTCTCCCTCTCTTCAAAACCGCAGCATCATGGCTTTGAGCATGGGATTTCAGATGTATTCAATCATAATGATGCTTACCTCCCTTCATGCCCAATGCATGAGAGGGATGTGCCACTTGGAAATTTTTTTTCAGCCAAAGCTTGTTCACTTGAACAAGCAAACTCAACAGAAATTCCCTTCAAGGCTGGCCGATCCTCTTCAGCAAAATCCCTCTTCCATTTCACTTCCACACTCTCCCACTCACTCCTTGCACTCCAGCATTTTCCCAGCTCTCACCCAAGCTTCCCTCTCCACTCTCACACTTCACTCCAAAATTTCTTCCTGCTTCAACCGAGAAGCTCTTCCTCCTTTCCCTACATCTCCTTGCCTTTTCTTGGTTAATCAACCCTTTCACCAAGAAATAATCTTGGCCGAACACTGCTGGAAACAAGCATTAAAATTCTGGAAGAACCAAGCTAGTCATCCTCCATCCGATTTTAGGCAAGCAAGAGGTAAATCCTAATCTCTTTTGTGAACTTCCTAGGTAGCTTGAAACTCTCTCCTTAGCTTATTTTGTGTCTTGTAGCTGGAAAACAGAATCGATTCAACACCTAGCAACTTTGTTCATCCATTTTTCTGTTCAACCAAACAAAAGGTAAGCTGTAGTTCTTACAGTGGTTCCATCCGCAGCTTAGTTCCATTCTCAGCAGTACTCCTCTTCTTGTAGCTGGACCTCGGACTGCATTAGCTCAAACCACCACTTGTACATTGTTCTTGAGGCCGGTTGGAGGTAGGAAATCCATCTTGCATCCCCTTTGACCTAAAAAAAACTGTTTTACTCTTAAAGATAACATCTTACTTCCTAAAAACTGCTATGCATATGCTAGTAAGCTTAAAATCCTACTTGCATGCATATATCATCTTATTATGTTGATGGAAATTTTGATGGACTTTGCCCTATTCCATCCGAAGCTTCTCTTGTTGATAACTTGTTAAGAGCAACTCATGCATGTGCTATATTCCACTCGATAGATGGGGCTTAGTTAAAAGTTTCCATGAGCAAATGTTTTAACTAAACCGAGCTTGAATCCTTCATTTTCTCCTTTGACAATTGTATATTTATTTTCCTTGCATGAGTCACTCTCGGATGGCTTCAAACTGAAATATGCAATGACTTGAAACTTGGTTTTTGAATGGAAAGATGATTTTACAACAAAAGAAAGAAATAAGAGGAAGAAAACCGGTTCTTAATGACTTCCTAACTTGAAAATTGTTGGTTGAAACTTTTCTTGTGCTTAGCTGTGGATTAATAGCTTCGATTGCTTGCTGTTTTGGGATGGATGTGAGCTGATGAGCTTGGCCCTACTCCATCCGCAGCTCTTGTATGGTTTAACATGCTGAAATCGACCTTTGCATGTTTCACATTCCACTTGGTTGATGAGATTTTAATTAACCGTTTGCATGGGTAAAGTGTGAAACAAAAACCAAGCTTGAGTTGTTTATTTGCTTGTTGGAAAGTTGAAAATCTATTTTTCCTTGCATGAGACCTCTCGGTCAGTTGAGAGCCGCATGAGTAATGACATGAAACCTGGTTTTGAGTAGATGTTAATTTTTCAACAAAGAAGAAAACAAAAAGGGAGAATCGGACTTGATGATTTTTTTCAATTTGGGACAAAATTTTGTCTAGTTATACGTATTGTTAATTTTGACCGTATGCATGATTTTTGGATCATTAGATGAATGTATCACATGCTAAGAGTCCCGCTTAACATTCTGGAAATCAAACTAAACCTTTAACCACGCGACTACATGGCTGAAAATTTCACAAAAGTTACCAAAATCAGATTTTTCTAAGAAATAAGTGGGCAAAACCACACTGAAGTAAAATGCTCATATCTCGCTGTTCATAACTCCAAATCACGAGCCGTCAGTGGCATCCGAAACTAGACCCAAAGAGCTTCGTTTCGGTGCCTTATACGCCCCT
This sequence comes from Gardenia jasminoides, assembly GCA_013103745.1. Taxonomy (NCBI): domain Eukaryota; kingdom Viridiplantae; phylum Streptophyta; class Magnoliopsida; order Gentianales; family Rubiaceae; genus Gardenia; species Gardenia jasminoides. Next base: position 54,214,030 of record CM023095.1, on the reverse strand, counting down.
TAACTCATTTTCTACACATCGTGGCGAACTAACAAACATCGCTGAAAATCAAACTTGCAAACCAGTAGTTTTGAAAATGAATGTCCAAAAATTGAGTATTTTTCCGAATTGACTTGGCCGTTGCTATTTTATGAGGAAATAAACGATTATGAAACTAGTTTTCCACGATTTTGAAATCATACAACTTGCAAAAGAAAGACTTCCGATTTGAATTTTGAAAGAAATCATGGCGGTTAGTTTTGGCCATGAAAGCGTAATGACACTCCACTTTCAAAATTGTGATTGTTGACCAAAACCCTAATTTGTACTATTTTGATTTTAGCACGAAAACTTGTTTTAAGTATGAAAGACCAAAAAAATCAAATTGGTTTTAATCCAAAGCCTCGAAAGATTGTTTTTGTTCACTAAACAAATAAAATTAAACACCGTTAGTGATTTTTCAACTAAGCAAACCATTTCTCAAATTTTCCAAATGGATGACGCTACATTACTCAAGTCTTTCTAAACCTTAACTAACAAAATTGTTCCAACCCTAATTACGTAGATTTTTTTTCAAAACTCACACATTTTACCCTATTTAACCGAGACCTATATTTTCAAAATACAAACCACCGTTTTATCACACTATCGACTCGTGAGGAAAACCTAAAATATTTTCATTCTTATAAAAGAAGTTGAATTGGTCAAAATTGATTTTAATAATTAATACAATAACTATGTACCTCAGGTAATATAAACGAGGGCTTTGAGACCGGGACTTGACTCATCTACTCAACCTTGACCATCTAAGGTGAGGGTTCCTATTTGTTGCTACTTGATCCTTGTTGCTAGGTATTACTTGTTATTGTATGACTGGTTTTAAATGTGATTTATCGTTGAATGATGGAAATTAGGGTTTTATGTAAAATGAGTTTATTTCTTGATTTGACCCAACGTGCTTAGATGGTTTAGTATGTTTTGTTTTTAAAACAATAAAACTTGTTTCTGTCGAGGCTTGAGGTGAAGAGGCTGGCCTTCAAGGCCCCTCTAAAGGCTGGGTGCACTCTCCCAAGGGGCTCGAGGTTGAAATTGATTGTCGGTTGTCCCCGCCTCTAAAATAATAAACTAAACCACCATACCTGTGCTTGTGCATGTCAACCTGCATGACCCGTTGGCAGGGATCCCAAACCCCGTGAGGCGAGTCGGCCTATTCCGGCAGAGGGCTTGGTCGTATGCCGCACCGGACCCCGGTCCCCTGCTTCAAGGTTACCTCGAGTGTACACCGCCTCCTGCTTGTTTAGTTCGGATCCGAAGTTGGGTGAAAAGGAAAGGAGAAAGAAATGAAATGACCAGTTCTGACTCTATTCTCCTTCCGAGAATATTATTGTGATTGTTATTTAATGTTATTCTTGTTTAAATGGCTCAATGAGCATCTTGATTATTCTGTTAAGGCACAACTGTTATGAAAAGAAAAGAAAATATATAAATATATATATATATATATATATATATATATATATATACTATCTCCAACTTTCCTTAAATGGATGTTACTATATTTGAAACTGGTCTTGTGGATTTAAATGTTTACAAAGCTGTTGTGTTTATGTATTTAATTGCTATGTGTTTGGGACTCTCACTGGGTTTAGAAACTCACCCCATATATTTCCCATCCCGTGACTTCCTGTATTGAAGAAAATCAAGGAGTACAAAGTCGGTTGAATCTTTTGAATATTGGGTGTATTTGACCCTATTGTGATGTCGAGGATAATGTATAAGAATTATCTTTTGAATTATTGTGTAAGGTTGAGAGTTGAACTCAAAATGGATGTTGGTTAGTAAGTTATGTCGATCTATTTGAAAATATATTGGTTTGAAAACCCTAACCGAGGTAATCCTTGAGTCTGGCGAGAGCGGCGTGGTCCTATGGTTCGGGAAGCGTGGGGCCATACATTTAATGGGTTAAAAAACTATTCTTTGATGGATGTTTGTGAAAAACACAAAAAAAAAAAGTGAAATTTCATAAAATTTACATCCACAAGCTATTTTTTTTTTCTGAGGACTGTAATTCTAACCTTTTATTTGAGAAAAAGTGCTTGATGAGTGAGAAAGTGGAGCTGAACAGTGAAAGGAGTGAAAAATAGAACTATAGGGTTGTGGGAGGGCAAGTAGACCAAGTGTAACATCTCGTATTTTTACCAATGGTATTTCAAGTGTTACAAGCTTTGGTTTACTCAAAAATCCTAATCTTGGATTATATTTTGCGACCTTGATTGGTTAAGGTAGTGAGAGTTGCGCGAAGGTGATTAAGATCCTTGGGTGATTAGTACTCGAAGTAGGTGAGATTATGTATTAGTGGACTTAATTGCTAGGAAATGAAATCACTTGGGGCCAAGGTGAAAGATCATTGAAGTTGCTAGGGTTGGCTTGATATTTTTGACCAACCCTTGACCAATCCCTAAATATCTCTTAAACATTATTACTTGGCCAAACACAAGAGAGAAACCAGCCAAGAGGATCGGCTGCAAGGCTGAAAAAAAAAGGGGAAAGAAACCGTGAGGGAAAGAAGAAGAAAAGAGAGATTTTGCTCCAAAAAATTACCATCAAATCTTGAGGAAAACCAGGAAAAAACTCCAGCTTGCTGCCTTGCTCCAAGCAGCTGAAACCGAGAGAGGGGAAAAGATGACTGCTGGCTGCTCTAACTTCCATTTTCAGCTTTGTTTCTTGAAGGTTTTAGAGGTAACCTAGCTTGCACAACCCTTGAATCTTGTAGTATAGCTTGTGGTTGATGTTTAGAATGGGTTAGGATAGCTGAGGACAGATTTTGGATGGTTGAAATCACTTGGTAAATTCGTTTGATGAAGTAGGGTAAATAGCACACCAACTGTTTGAACTTTGGTTTCAGATTTTTGTGTTCAGTTCCCCTACGAATTTGACCATGTTAGACTCCAAACCAGCTCTTTCTCAAAACATAAAAATTGTATGAAATTGAGTTAACTATCTACTGATAAAATTTCAGATCAATCGGAGCACTGTATCCTGAGAAAAGTCCAAAATACCCCTGACTGCTCTGCTCCCCTCTTTTACCCGACAGTCACCAGTTTCAGCCAACTTGTCGGATTTTCTGGTATCAATTGCCAATGATCTAGAGTCTGATTTTTATACCATTGAAATCACTATGAATCTAGTTTTAAACGCCACTAACAGCACTCAATTTCGATATTTCTACATTGAGTTATGGATTTTCTCCCGAAACTGCTCCTGCTTTCCTGACGCAACCCGACAGTTTTCTTAAGTCTCTGTAATTGCCATTTTTGACTACGAAAATGCATGAAGTGAATTTCGATGGCTTCAGGAAAATTATAGAGCTATGTCTTAGTTTCGAAATGGTATAAAATTCAACTCAATCCGATAAGCGTAGCTCTGGTTTTCATCAAAATACCGAGAGACGTCAAAGCTGCCAAAGTCGATGTTTCTCTTTTATACTCATTCCTTCATTTTGGTTTGGTTCAAATACTTTTCTTGGTTTAAGATAACATTTTTACTCCACATGACACCTGAACCATGCCCTAGTATGCTTGTGGTCGTTTCCCTCAATTTGAGCTAAGGTCTTATGGATTTGGAACTATGGTTTAGAGGTTAAAGTTGGACATGTTAATTGAGGTTTTTTAAGCTAAAGTTTCTCGTTTCTGATGGATTGGAATTTGTGAAAGTCTTGTTATTTTACTTGACCCCAGGACTTGGATGTGCCATGAAGATTACATGGTGATTGGTGATTTATGTGGACGAGTGTGAAACTTGGTGAGTGTTCCATTTAACTAAATGTTTACCGTTGGTTTAAGGAAATAAATTGTGAAATGTTTTAACTCCTATACTATTTTGGATTTATTGTTGCTTTACAAAAGAAATGTTTATCATTAAAATGACTTCTAAAGGCATTGAACTATTTTATCATTGATATCCTATATTGTAGTTTATTGTGGATTATGCGAGAAACAATTTAATCTCTTAAATTGCTAATATTGAGGTGATGGTTCCAATTTGTTTCCTCTTGTTTTGAATCTGTTTAACTTATTCTCAAACTGGTTCTAATTAATCTTCAAATGAAATATTTGTCTATTACTCTTTGCAAATAATATGATTTTCTACTAAATTAAAAGTGTTTTAAGCTATTTACAAATGCTATGATTTACTACTGTTTTGAAATTAAATGATTTATTAAATGAGTATCAAATGATCTACTATAATTTATATATGAATTCTAAATTTCAAAGATGCTTTACCATTTACATGCAAAATGACTTGTGAGGGTTATTTGAACTTTTTCCTACATATTTTAATCTTGTTTTTCAACTTATTTTCACATGTACTATTTTGCTACTACTCTTTATAAATGTAAATGTTTTCAATTAATTGTGAATATTTTAAACCGTATTTCAAAATACTTATAAACCGATTCACTTGTTTATAAACTTATTTGTGATGTACTTGTTATACATATTGATTTATTAATATGCACAAGTGAAATAATTACTGTGATATTAACTTCCATTTAACTTGCTATTACGTGTGAGTATTCCTTATATGTTATGTGAATTACATGCTTATGTGATTAATACTTGATGTTACTTGATTTCATAAGTGTTAAGTACTTGTTTTTAGGCGAGTGTGTACTTTATCGCACTCGACCTAACTGCCTATAACTGTTCAACTGTTTACTTCTCTACTGTTTGTATATTACTTGCGCATGACTGTAGGCCATGTGTACTTTACCACATTGGCTGAACAAGGCCTTTCCCCCTTCGTTATCGGCCTATTCGAGCCAGAAGCGGACTCGGTCGGGTAGGTTGGTACCAGGGCACGGTATACTCGGTATTACCACCGGAGGGATAAGGTGATGGCCGATGAACGGGGGATTGTTCAGGAGTTATAAGGTGAAGTGGACTAGTGAAATAGCTCCAAGTGAGCACTGTATCCTTTTATAACTGATTTAATGTTTATTAAGCACTGTTCTCCTAGTTGAGACAATCCGAACAAGTCTCCTTGTGAGCACTGATCTCCGAGTCGAAGCGGCCTGAGTATTGTTCTCTCCTAGTTGAAAAGTGTCCTGTGAGTGTGCTTGATTATTTGTCAAAGTGCTCGTGTGATGAATGAAATTATTTCGTGAATTGTTTTCGTCTTGCAAATTTCTAGTGAAAAGTACTTTCTCACGTGATTTCAAAGATTTGAATATTCCAATGTTTTCGTGCTCTGATAAAACAATTAAATTCTAAAATACTTGTTTTCTTGGAACCTCACTGAGCTTTAGCTCACCCCAAAAATATTTATTTTCTCTCCACAGGAATCGTGGTGATTGGAAGCATGTGTAGTGGCCTTATTAGTAATTTTGGAGTATTTCTCGTACAATTGTAATTTTGGTTGAATTGTAATTTATATTTTGGAGAACTTGGGTTGCATTTACTATTGGGACATACTTGTGGATTTTAGCATTTTTGTACTTTTGGAGTTTTTAATTTGTAATTAATTGAGAACTGTAGTGAGTCCCGGCGAGAGCTGGGCTGGCGGTCCGCCGAACCCTTTGGTTCGCCTTAGGAGGAGGTGGGGTCGTCACACCAAGGGGGAGTTGTAACTGTAGAATAGATGTACAACTGTCAAAACGGATGATTCATTGGATTTGAGTGAATTTATACATATCCTTATAGTTAATATTTCAAAATAAAGGAGCTATAAATGGCTACAGTTTTAGATGAGAGCCGGCATGCAATTATCTATTATCATTCACATAGAAAAATTTTTTCACTTTTCTCCCATAAATTTGTTTAGCAATAATATAATATATCATTGTAACATAGAAAAATTAAAAACATTCAAATTAGTAAATGAATAAAAAGAAAAGTAAAAAAGAATTACATAGAGGAACTAAAAATGATGAATATAACAAATTTAAATCTTATTACTTTTACAAGAATCTAAAAAGAATTAATCAGATTTTTATAGAATGGAAGAAGGAAGTAGGATAAACAAAACAAAATAATGAAAATTGAAGAAAAGTAACGGAATATAGTTATTGGAACTAGTAATGATTTAAATTTACCTACTTTTTCTCTTAAATTTACCTACTTAACACCTGTTAATGATTGAGTTTAACTTATATCTAATATAATTAGGTCAAAATGGATTACCCAATCTAGCCTCCAAATGCCCACAAATTAATGGGTTTTATTGTTTCATTTATTTAGACCCAATTAATTTTGGTACATATGCAAACTCAATTGTGGATAAATGATTCAAAGTAAGTGGATTACAATTTCTAATTATAACATGTCAAGAGTTGTACAATAGGATTAGTAAGAATAGTGGCAAATGAGGTAATTAGTAAGAGGCGGGAGGGGTGAAAAGAATGTAGGACTCAGGTGAGAGAGAAACGTTGTTGATAAATTTGAGTTAGAAAACTGAGACAAGGGTAGTGGAGAGTCAAGTGAGGGCATTGAGGAAAAAAAAAGGGGAGTTGTGATTGTTGCTAGGTGGAGAAAGTGATTTGGCGGATTGAATATGGAAAGTGGTGATAATATGTGTTTTTGGTGTGTTTTTGCTGTTTGCTTTGGTGTTTTATTGAGTTTTCTTTTTGGTATTTTTTTAGTATAGTAAAGTGATTAAAATAGGACATATATAGCACAATAAATCTATTTTTAATTTTTAGTCTCTTTTGCGTATAACTATTTCAAATAGTTATTATTATTATTGTTATTATAAATTAAAATATAAACCTGTACATAGCAAGAGTCAGAGTTCTAGTTTCTTCATATTCCATTCCAGTATCTTCGTATACCATTTTTTCTTGAATATTAAAAGATATTTCTTCTTAAAAATTCTTTCTTGTAACTTCTTTTTTGGTTCTTTGTTGCCCAAAAGGTATAGCTAGATTTGCCCAAATTCAATTTGGAATCAATGTCCTTACCAACTTTAATCTGTTAAACAACTATTTCATACTTTTATTTGATATGTTGACTACTAATAGAATTTACTATCATATTCAATTCCCTTAGCTTAAAGAATATTGATTCACTCAAGAATCTTGAAAAAGTTCAATGTAGATTATTAACAAATTGAGCGTTTCTTATTTTGACCTAAGTGGTCCTTTTTTTTTCCTTAAATATCTTATTTTCAAATTATTCTTGTGTCATGACTATACTATTACTAAATAATTATATTGGTTTACATTAACGGCTAGTAGCTCATGTCATGGATCATAGATATATTCTTTATATTTCATACTTATAATTAAATAAAGTATTTGTCCAATTGAACAAGTACATGTGAATGGATTTACCAATAGTTGTTGTGAAATTGAATTGAAACATAAGTTATAATGTTTGTCAAGTCAAATTTTTTGAGTATAGAGAAACGTGTATAGGATTTTTCTTACTAATTTCTTTGTTTTACTTAAGGTTTGGAGCTTATTTTTTCTATTTGTTATAGAATGAAATTCACTGTTTTCAATTAATTAAAGTGAGAATTTTTCTTTTGAAAAGTCAAAAGAAGTTAGCTTATTCTTAGGGAAATTTTTTCATACTACTGGACAATTTGTAAAGTTTGTAGTAAGAAATTATTTGTTGTGGTTGTTTTATTTTCAAAAGTCGTTACATATGAAATTTATTCTACACCATTTTTTTGTATAGAAAAAACATTTTAATAGAAATTATATTCCTAAAATATATCTTAAAGTTTTTTTTTTGGCAAAATGTATTTCAAAGTAGGTATTATGTGACGTGAAAAGCCTAAAAAATCATTCCAAAAATGCTATTACTTTGTGTATATCAAGGAAGTTAACTTATTTTCTCAAAGATGTGGCAAAATTTGAACCACTAGGTCTACAGGACCGGTCCACGAGGTTTTTGCTGTTTATGCTGCCTATACGAATAGTATCTTCCCATTTTTTCAGAAAACCTATAGCTGACAGTGGAAGATTAAGAACTTCAGTGAACAGCTTTTGTGTCAGTTGATTTTCTAGAGACCTTTAATCTATACTCTATATAAAAGTGTGTTGAATGATTTTCCTAAGGTGTTTCTTACTTTTTTGATCTACCTATATTACTCTTAAATAAATCATACACCACCTTTTAACTGAGGGACTATTATTGTCAATGAAGATGATTATTAGCCTACTATAATATTTTCCTAAGGTGTTTCTTACTTTTTTGATCTACGTATATTATCCTTAAATAAATCACATACCACGTTTTAATTGAGAGACTATTATTATCGTACTATAACATCCTACTCGACTTCTAATATTATTCCCTCAATAATCTAAATCAAAGTGATATGTTTAAAATAATTACGGCCTCTTCCTTCCAGCAATAATCTACTCTTCTTACATCCTCTTTGTCAATTACAGTTTTGAAATTCTACTTTTCTATTTACCAAATAGTTTGATAGTTCTCTTTGGGTTGGCTTATCCATAATTCTTTTGTATCAGTTACCGCTCTGAAGTTCTACTTTTCTATTCATCAAATAGTTTGACATGTCTCTTCGGTTAGGTTTATCCATAATTCCTTAATTCCTTGACAATCAACTTAAGATATCAAAGTAATAAGAGTGTCATATTTTGACAGGAACAAAAATAATGAATAATTTCTATCACTAAAAAACTTTATAATCCAAAAAGTAGTTAAGTTATTCTGTTAGTATGTTCAAAATGTTCATATATACCACAAACGGAAAAAAATTGCATTCTATACGAGAGATTTTACATATTTCTTGGGAATTCAGAGAAGAAAGTAGAAAAGAATTTAAATTTAAACATATGGATATGTTCATAAAGCTCAAACTAGATGGCTTACAATGAAAAAGTATAATAACCATAAAAAAATACTCCTGATACGTAAATGACAGTCAAAATAGCTTATTCTCAATTAATTCTACATGAAATCCATTTGCCAATAGCTTTTGGTTTCAGATTTTTTTTGTGCTTTTAGTTGGAGATATATTATTATTCTTGACTTACCTAAATTGCAAGCCTATATCCTCCAAAGTTTGCACTTAATATCATTCTACTTATTTAGGATCTAAAAAGTACAAGTAGATTAATTTCTTCAAACTCATTATTTGTATTGATCTAGAACTATAGATCAAGCAAAAATTTTCACTTACCAACAAATAAAGTATGGAGGTAATAGATAACAAATGAATATCCTTTTGAAATAGGCAATAGGAGCAAAATGCTTCATGAAAAGATGTAATAATTCCATATTTAAATATCTAAATGACTATCATTAAAAGTTTGAAGAGTGATTTTCTACAAAAAAAAAATGGTAAAAGTTTTTCCTTTTGTTATATTGTAACTTTAATCACAAATTTTGACCAAAATAACAAAAATAAAAAACTGCATTTGGTTAAAAATTGAAATCAGCTATACAAGATATTTGTAACACTAATAATAGTTGTTCTTGTGATGACAACTAATAATGAAATAAATTAGTTTGGTTTTATGAAATAATAATGTTTGTTGACTATATCGTGCATCGCACGTTTTTTTCTAGTGTCATTATAAATGCTTTCAACTAGCCCAGTATAAACATCTGCACCACGAAATGGACAAAGAAGGAAATTACAGGTTAACTGAAAAACATTAACAATAAAAATTAGCTCTCATGTGGCACAAACTGTTTCTTTTAGGGATGATGTAGATGTTAGGAATTGGGGCATCAGGCACAGCGGAAATTAAAAATTTTGCCCCAACTTCCCACCAGGAATCACCCTAGTTCTACGTATGATTTCTCAAGGGCGTTCTGAAGATTACCTTAATCCATGAGATGAAGTCTCGATATGAGAAGGCGAGACCCTTGTGTAGCAGTCCGGATGTCCTGCCTCTACTGGTGTCCACGCGAGATTGCTCCTGGATCACCTCTTGACCGTCTCTACGATCAGTGTGTGTGTGTGTGAGAACAGAGAAGTGGTGCTAGCCTTTCTCTCTCACTTTCTCAGACTTTCTGAGGTTTCTCTCTACGTCAGTTTTGGAGAACTCTCTTTCTCTACTTTTTCTGACTCTCAAGTGTTTTCTCTAACTCTCCTATCGTAGTATCTGATACTATTAATAGAGAGATAGAGAGAGAGATGAGAGTAACAGAAGGGAGGGATAGGGTCAGGTGGTTTGATTCAAAAATCAAACCACCGTAACATCTGATGGTTCCCTATCCCCTTCTGATATTTCTGACAAATAAAAGACAACTCACTTATCTTATCTATCTGTTGACCCCAGGATTTATTTATCTTTATAATTAAACCCCAGAAGTATTTATTTCCAAGTCCCTACTTGGACACACAATTTAATCCAGAACCCAATCTCTATGCGTGTGATCCAATAGGTCCCAAATACACTGGTAATAATTATGAATTATAATTCTAAAAAGAATTAGATAAAATAAACACTTTTATTTTATCATTAATTACAATAATTAATTATTCATAATTATAAATTGTGAGCGGTGTCTAGCAACACATCACAATTACCCAGGTATTCGGAATTGATCAAGGGAAATTCCGACCTAACTTTTCCATGGAAAATTACCGTGTAATTATTATCCTTTCACCATTGATATCCAATTAGTCAGGGAATAAGGAACAAGTGCCAATTCCCTTAATGACTAATTAATTTTCTAGTTCCCGGAATTAACCTTAGATTAGATTAACTTGAAGACACTCTCCAATTAATCTAATGTAGTCGACTACTAAGGTTACATTCCAACCAGTGGCCTTACCGGATATCGACTCCCACTATTGGGTGGTGAATCCTCTTGATCACTCACTATCTTTCCATGCTTCACACTACCCCCAATTTCTATTCTTTAAGTCACCCCTGGTGAGTAACAAGAAACAGAATCAAAAGGTAGTGATTCACACTCAAGATACTGTGGTGATCTCAAGTCTAGGATCACTTACACAATTTCCCATAAGAGATTCAACCATTGGCACAAAATATCCTAATGGGATCTCTGTGTGGATCACTCCAATGAATTATTACTCTATAACTCATCTACACATTAGCTTAGGTATCCCTATACCATGGTTGATGAGAACAACCACTACTTACATTAAGTAGGGGCTAATTGTGTACTAGTCTGTCCGTATTAATGATGTCCTATCTCATTAATACTATGACTAGGGATATTTAAGAATATTTATTATAAATGTGATTGATATCTCATAGTCAGGAACTCTTGTGACTATCATCACATTAATAAATATTCTAAGGACTTTACCAGCTATATCATATATTAAACAGATAAAATTGGAAATTCATAAAATACAAAACTTTAATTAGGAATGTATTTCAACAAATCAATTGTTTTTGGGCATACATTCCAACAACCTCCCACTTGCACTAAAACAATTCATTTATAACTCTTAGTCCAAATGAAAGTACATGACTATCATGTTTCTTTTGAGATAGTGCCTTAGTAAGAGGATCGGTATGTTATCCTCCGGGGACTCTCTCTATCTTTACATCATTCACAGCGATTTCCTAATAAGGTGAAATCTTCTAAGTACATGTTTGGACCGTTGATGAGACCTAGGTTCCTTTGCACGGGCAATAGCCCATTGTTATCCGCATGAGTTACTTGGATTAACAATGCTCGGAACCACACTAAGTTCTGACACGAACTTCTTGATCCAAACGGCTTCCTTAGCTGCCCTGCAATGTACTGTAGAATCTCTGTGGTGTCTGTTTGGAACTCTTCCGGACGGCACCTCCGCTGAGAGTAAAGATGAAGTCTGACTTACGGTCATCCTTGTCGATTGAAAGCTTGCATCCGTAGCCCTTGACCTCCAATTCACCATTTCCATAAACTAAGAACAAATCTTTAGTCCTTCTTAAGTACTTAAGAATGTTCTTAACAAATGTCCGATGACCTTCACCGGATTAGCTTGAAATCGCCGTGACACTCAGAGCATGGGAGACATCTGGTCTTGTACACAACATAGCATACATAATTGATCCAATTGCCGAAGCATATGGAATATTATGCATTTTGTCAATCTCAGCTTGTGTCTTAGGACACATGCTCTTAGAAAGGCTTATCCCATGAGACATAGGTAAAAAGCCCTTCTTAGACTGATCCATGCTAAACCTCTTTAGCACTTTATCTACGTATGTAGATTGTGAAAGACCAAGCAGCCTTTTGGATCTATCTCTATAGATCTTAATACCCAGTATGTAGGCTGCCTCTCCCAAATCTTTCATGGAAAAATTCTTGGATAACCAACCCTTTACTGATTGTAACATTGGGATATCGTTTCCCATTATTAATATGTCATCCACATATAATATCGGAAAACGCGATTGAACTCCCACTAACCTTCTTGTAAACACAAGGCTCATCCGGATTTTGAAAAACCAAACTCTTTGATTGTCTCATTAAAGCGGATGTTCCAACTCCTTGATGCTTGCTTAAGTCCATAAATGGACCTCTGCACTTACTGGAATTTGGCAATGTAAAGCCTTGGGTTGTGTCATGTACACATCCTCCGCAGATTCCCATTAAGGAATGCAGTCTTTACATCCATCTGCCAAATTTCATAGTCATGGTGTGCTGCTATTGCAAGCAATATCCGAATGGATTTAAGCATTGCCACTGGTGAGAAAGTTTCATCGTAATCGATTCCCTCTTTCTGCTTGTAGCCTTTGGCCACCAGTCTAGCCTTATAGGTAATCACATTACCATCCATGTCGGTCTTTTTCTTGAAGACCCATTTGCACCCTACGGGTTTTATCCCTTCAGGTGGATCCACCAAGGTCCATACCTTGTTGTCATACATGGAATCCATTTCGGAGTTCATGGCTTCTAACCATTTGGAGGAGTCTGGACTGTTCAGAACCTCTTGGTAGGTAGTAGGTTCGTCATCTTGTATGACTAGCACATCATTCGCCGGACTCACAAGAAAATCATATCTCTTGGGTGCGGAGCGTGCTCTTACTGACCTACGGGGCTCTTGAACATCCACAGCTTCCGTTTGCGCCTCATCTCTATGGGGCTGAACCCTTTCTTCTACAGTTGTTTTGTTTGGACATCTTGAACTTCTTCAAGTTCCATGTCAGTTTGAACTTCTTCAAGTTCTATTCTACTCCCACTTTCTAGAATAAACTCTTTTTCTAGAAAGATGGCATGTTTTGAGACAAACACTTTGTTCTCAGTTGGGTTGTAGAAATAGTATCCAATAGACTCTCTTGGATACCCCACAAACAAACACTTGTCAGATCTAGCTTCAAGCTTATCTGACTCTGCCTTCTTCACATAGGCTGGGCAACCCCAAACCTTCATGTAAGGCAGGTTTGGTTTCTTCCCTTTCCATATCTCATATGGTGTGGAAGTAACGACCTTCTTGGGTACTCTATTAAGAGTATGGGAGGCTGTGTCTAGAGCATATCCCATAACGATTTTGGGGCACTTTCGAATGGCTCATCATGGACCGTACCATATCTAATAGGGTGCGGTTTCTCCTTCGATACACCATTTAGTTGTGGTGTCCCTGGAGGAGTCCATTGTGGAACTATTCCATTGTCCTTTAGATAATACCGAAATTCATCGCTCAAGTATTCACCACCACGATCAGATCGTAGTGTTTTAATACTTTTGCCAGTTTGTTTCTCTACTTCATTTCTGAATTCTTTGAACTTTTCAAAAGATTCATACTTGTATTTCATTAAATACACGTAACCATATCTTGAATGGTCATCTGTGAAGGTAATGAAGTACGAGAACCCACCTCTTGCTGTGATTGTCATTGGTCCACATACATCAGTATGTACCAGTCCAAGTAAATCACTGGCCCGTTCCCCTTTACCAGTAAAGGGCGTTTTGGTCATCTTTCCAAGTAAACAAGCCTCGCATACGTCATATGATTCATAATCAAATGAGTCCAAATATCCACCTTTGTGTAATTTGGAAACGCGTTTCTCATTTACATGACCAAGCCTACAGTGCCAGAGGTAAGTTTTATTCAGTTTATCTAACTTCATTCTCTTTTCATGTATATTGAGAATTTGGTTGTCTAGATCTAGAATATATAAACCGTTATTCCAATTTCCAGAACCATAAAACACACCATTCTTTGAAAAAGAACAACATTTATTCTCCTGGGTTATCTTAAACCCATTTAAATCCAAACAGGAAATAGAAATGATGTTTGTCGTAAGGGCTGGAACATAATAACAGTTTGATAATTCTAAAATTAACCCACTGGGTAAACTAATGTAATAAGTCCCTACTAAAGCGCAACCTTTGCTCCATTGCCCATACGTAGGGTTACTTCTCCTTTACCCACTTTCTCCGTCCTTTAGACCACATTGATGTGCAAATGTGAGAACCACATCCGGTATCTAATACCCAAGAGTCAGATTTGGAAGTAGAAACATTTATCTCAATCATGTATGTACTGGCGATGAAGCTTCCCAAGCTTCTTAACTCTCCAGGATAGGCCTTTCCTCTTCCAATGTCCATTCGTCCCGCGGTGGAAGCGGGTTGCCTTGGACTGGTGCCTTAGCCTTTTGGGCTTCTTGGCAGCTTGTTATTGGGCTTTTGGGCCCTTTTCCTTGCCTCTTCCTTTTGGATGGAAGCAACAACAAACTCCGGTAGAGCCCTTCACCTTCTTGATTTCTTTCTCGGTTTTCGGCACATTCAGCAATTGAGGTAGTGTGTGCTTGTTCATCGATAGTTCATAGCGAGAGAGAAAGAATCTGGCAGAGACTGAAGAACTAAATCAACATTTAGCTCTGGGTCCATCTTGAAGCCCAATTCAGCTAATTTTTCAATTAGCCCAATTAACTTCAAGGCGTGTGGGGCAACGGTGCTCCTCCGCCATCTTGCACTGAGCAGTTCTTTCGAGGTGTCATATCTCACCGTCCTAGATTGTTGTTCAAACAACTCTCGGTGTTGAACAATTTCATATGCCCCGTGTTCATGTCTGCTTTGTTGAAGTTGGGGAGTCATAGAGGCTATCATGACACATGAAGCCGTTCTATTGTCATCCCTATGCTTCTTATAAGCATTCTTAACAGTAGCCGGTGCATTGGGTTCGGGTTCGTTAGGCATGGGCCCATCAAGTACATACTCGATTTTCGTGGGTGAGAGCAGTAGGACATTTCGATGCCAGTCGAGAAAGTTTGTGTCGTTTAGTTTACAATCAGAAAGGATGGATCGTAGGCTCAAATTGTTACTCATTCTACAACAAAAAGAAGATAGAGTTTATCAGAAAAAGTTTTGTTTGATAAAATCATAAAACTTCAAAATTATGATTTTATTTCCACTATTTTTCAAATCAATTACCCTCTAAAATTGATCCGAGATTTTCAAAAATCCATAGTGGCTAGAATCCTGTCTTAATTATTTTTGACCTTGAGTGAATCTCAACAAATCAAAATAATCTTAACGGTGGAGTACTCTACCAATTACAACCCTTTGTAATTTCTAGATCCGTTAGATATCAACTCTTGATTTTACATCTTATGTATTAACCTAACCCTTGCCTCTAAAATTCATGGTCTTGAGTGAATCCCAACAAACCATAGTTTTAGTTAAATCAAACCCATCATTCTCAAGAACATTTCTTATAGTAAAAAACATGTAGTAAGTAAGGCAGTTTTGGGTGAATCCCAACAAACTAGCACTTAATAACCACATTTTGTTTTATACTATAATGATGGAAACTTGTCTTGATTTAATATTAGTTTTGAGGGATTTATTTCCTTTTTCCAAAAACATTTTAATTTAGTTTGAGATTTTTGGAAAAATATTTGGCGGTCTCATCAACATTCATGCATATAAATATTTCAGAAATAAAATATAGCATAAATTAACCGTGGATGGTTGTGGATATTCCTAAGTTAATTTCCCTGGCCATTAGGGAAATTAACGGTTGACTAGGGTAAAATCGAATTTCCACCTTCTGGTTGCATTGCTCCTTTCTTCATCTTCCAATTTACAATTTCTACACTAGAAACATAATTTCCTATCATCTATTCCTATCTATTGTACATTACAAGTAGAAAATCAGAAACCCTGAGTTACATTCAGGGGGAATTAGATGAGGAAAGAAATTACAATTAGACAAATGAGAAAGGCAGGACACGCAGGCCCTATTTATTAAAAACACAACCACTCAACCATTCCACAATCACATTGGGTTATTATCCACAACCATCCACCATGCATTCACATAAATTTAAACAACTTTAAATAAAATGAAAGCATGAAAAATAATCATTCATGAATTATTTGGATAGATATATCAAGATCCCAAACACATTTTGAGACCATACATGTGCAGAGAACTTTGGTAAAAATAATTTTATTAGGTCAATTTAATTCCTAACAAAATTAGGAGATAATTGGAATATTATTTGAATTAATCAAATTAAATTTAAATTAATTCCTGACCCAATAAAATATGAAAAGATAAACATCCCAAAAAATTTTAACAATTTAAAAAATCGGATCAGTAGCAGAAAATTTTCCAGAAATTTAAAACTCAAATTTTCAAAAAATTTGTTTCACAGAATTTCGCCTCCAGAAGGATCCGCGAGTTGATCCGCGAAGCCAGTTCGCGGATCCACGCTCCGCGGATCAGTTTCTGAAACCTCTGTGAAGGATCCGCGAGTTGATCCGCGAAGCCAGTTCGCGGATCCACTTCGCGTATCAGTTTCTGAAACTTCTGTGAAGGATCCGCGACCATGATCCGCGAGACACATCTCGCGGATCCCGCCTCAGCGGATCCCAGAAACTGAGGGTGCTAACAGGATCCGCGAATCGGATCCGCGGACCGATCCGCGAGAATCAGTTCGCGGATCTCACCATGTTTACGCGAAAGCATCCGCGAGCGAACCGCGAATCGCGCAGCGGATCAGTCGCGAATCGATCCGCGAGGCAAGCCTCGCGGATCCGCGTCGCAGATCCGTGTCGTGAATCGCTGTTCAGTAGCCAACGATTGGCTGTCTCAGACGCTTTTCACAGATAACACAGATAACAATTCCAGCAGTTCACAGTCAAAATTTCCAGCAACTCAGAAAACATGAAATCAAAATTTTCCAGATAACAAGTCTACTTTAATCTCATTAAAGCTGTAATTTTAACCAAAAATTCTGCACATGCATATATATATATCATCCAACCTCATGAATTCATGAACAATAACATACAAATCATACGTAAATCCTAGAGATGGCTCATTACCACTTGTTAGGAATGGGGCATCGCACGTGAAATTAAAATTTTGCCCCAACTTCCCACCAGGAATCACCCTAGTTCTACGTATGATTTCTCAAGGGCGTTCTGAAGATTACCTTAATCCGCAGATGAAGTCTCTGATATGTCTGAGAAGGCTGAGACGACCCTTGTGTAGCAGTCCGGATGTCCTGCCTCTACTGGTGTCCACGCGAGATTGCTCCTGGATCACCTCTTGACCGTCTCTACGATCAATGTGTGTGTGTGTGTGAGAACAGAAAAATGGTGCTAGCCTTTCTCTCTCACTTTCTCAGACTTTCTGAGGTTTCTCTCTACGTCAGTTTTGGAGAACTCTCTCTTTCTATTTTTCCTGACTCTCAGAAGTGTTTTCTCTAACTCTCCTATCGTAGTATCTGATACTATTAATAGGAGAGAGATAGAGAGAGAGATGAGAGTAACAGAAGGGAGGGATAGGGTCAGGTGGTTTGAATCAAACCACCGTAACATCTGATGGTTCCCTATCCCCTTCTGTTATTTTACAGATAAAAGACAACTCACTTATCTTATCTATCTGTTGACCCCAGGATTTATTTATCTTTATAATTAAACCCCAGAAGTATTTATTTCCAAGTCCCTACTTGGACACACAATTTAATCCAGAACCCAATCTCTATGCGTGTGATCCAATAGGTCCCAAATACACTGGTAATAATTATAAATTATAATTCTAAAAAGAATTAGATAAAATAAACACTTTTATTTTATCATTAATTACAATAATTAATTATTCATAATTATAAATTGTGAACGGTGTCTAGCAACACATCACAATTACCGGTATTGAATTGATCAGGGAAATTCGACCTAACTTCCATGGAAAATTACCGTGTAATTATTATCCTTTCACCATTGATATCCAATTAGTCAGGGAATAAGGAACAAGTGCCAATTCCCTTAATGACTAATTAATTTTCTAGTTCCCGGAATTAACCTTAGATTAGATTAACTTGAAGACACTCTCCAATTAATCTAATGTAGTCGACTACTAAGGTTACATTCCAACTAGTGGCTACTTGGATATCGACTCCACTTATTGGGTGGTGAATCCTCTTGATCACTCACTATCTTTCCATGCTTCACTACCCCAATTTCTATTCTTTAAGTCACCCCGGTGAGTAACAAGAAACAGTCAAAGGTAGTGATTCACACTCAAGATCTTGTGGTGATCTCAAGTCTAGGATCACTTACACAATTTCCCATAAGAGATTCAACCATTGGCACAAAATATCCTAATGGGATCTCTGTGTGGATCACTCCAATGAATTATTACTCTATAACTCATCTACACATTAGCTTAGGTATCCCTATACCATGGTTGATGAGAACAACCACTACTTACATTAAGTAGGGGCTAATTGTGTACTAGTGTCTTATTAATGATGTCCTATCTCATTAATACTATGACTAGGGATATTTAAGAATATTTATTATAAATGTGATTGATATCTCATAGTCAGCAACTCTTGTGACTATCATCACATTAATAAATATTCTAAGGACTTTACCAGCTATATCATATATTAAACAGATAAAATTGGAAATTCATAAAATACAAAACTTTAATTAGGAATGTATTTCAACAAATCAATTGTTTTTGGGCATACATTCCAACAGTAGAAATGACCGGGAGAAGTAGCTTGATACCTGTATTGGGAACATAAGAACGAGTAATGAGTGCGCCAAGGAGTGAAGCAACACCCAATCCCTGGTATAAAAGAATGAAGGTAGTTACAATTCAGAAAGCAACTAGTGACAAACTGTGAAGTGATTGGCATAATTGCTGCAGAAAGGGGGGAAAAAAGTTACCTGATCACTAATGTTCAAGAAAAATGTATAAAAGATCCTTAAAGACGTCACTTGTATTGATAGCATACTATAACGCAGCTTTCTAAAGGGGTAAATTTCAATCAAAGTGATGACAAAAACCAAGTATCTCAGCTCAGCTCCTTGATCTAGTAACTTTGTAATGGGAAATAAAGTTACATTATCTGCCATGCAAAAGATTCACGATGACTGATCAGTTCCTGATTGTGATTAGGAGCAAGGCAACGCACTGCAACAACTTTTGCCATCATAAAAGCAAAGCAACTACATGGTACTTTCTCATACAAGTTCATATAACTGATGGAGAGGTGAAACATCTTTTATTGCACTCTAAGAGTGCACTGAATTATCCATCAAATGACACAGTACATGCACATTTCATAGCAGGAAGGTGATTGCTCAATTAACAGCCCAAAACATTGTCCACTTTCTTCAGAAGCAAAGAAATAAGAGATCAGTTTTACAACTTCACCACTGTAGCTTGTAGAAGTTGGAATACCCCATATTCTGCCATTTGATCACTAAAATTAAACCATGAAAGCCTCAGAAGATCCTAATTACTGAGGGCAATGTAAAGCAAAAACCAGTACCTGCACTAAACAGCTAGAATTGTCGGGTAAGGAACACAAATAGCTAATTTGGATATACAGAACATTAAGCCACAGCCACTATAATGGAACCTTGAGAACAAGTTACTAAGGTAGAGATGACTACTATACAGATACCGTAAGTTTGAAACTTATTATATGTACTAAAGCCCCAGCGCAGGATACATGCTCCTATTCTTGGGTGCTCTAACCGGGTCTTCAGCGCGAGTATAACAAGGCTGACTCTAGCAATAGTATCGTGCAGTTACTAACCAAGTCAGCTAGGGGTTCATTCAGGATATATAAAATTGGGAATCCCATGCTCCAATTTGCAATCTAGTGCTCCGTTTAGGTATTTAAGGGGGGAAAAAAAAACTTTAAGCAACTGTTGTCTATTATACAAGTCAAAGCTACAATATCAGATACAAGACAAACAACGGGAAACTTGCAATAATACATTAGTCTTCAATTTGAGGTACTATGGAAAAAAGTTGGACAGCGTCGAAATCTCGGTGCAATCCAACCTCTGCCCATACTTTTGAGGCTAATTGAGACAAATCTTTTTTTCGGTGATTAGTTCCAACTGAAAATAAAATACAGAGAGTCGAGATTGATAGTATAATCGCCTCTCTGTTCCAGTAGCTTTTGGCATGCCTTGGTACTCATATCATGATGGCATTAAGAAACCACAGTACCATAGAGAAGTTCACAAGAACATCAACCTGAAGAGCTTGGGCATCACTGGTCACTAGATTGCTTATTCTCTAAAATACAAATTTTCTGCTACTCTCATGGTTTAGCCCTAGCGACTTCTGGGAAACTGCAGCAAAAAAAAACAAAAAAACAAAAAACCAAAAACCAAGAACATGGTAATGCCAAAAGATTAAGGTCAAAAAAACAATGTCAGAGGAAGAAAATTGAATTCATTGGTAGCCCTTACATCTGGTCATGTTGACTATGCTAGGGCCGGAGCAAAAATATAATTCACCCAGACCAGCCCCTTATAACCCAGGTAAAACATGAATTACTGCTCTAATAATTTACATAACCATATAAAAGAAATAAAACTAACTAATAATTGAGAAGATGGAGATGCATTTGACAATAAGAGCTATACTGAAAATTGATAATGTCATCAAAATCTGTAAACAAAATATGCCTCTGATTTTCATTAAAAATGTAACAAGCACTGTAAATTACTTGCATGGAACCTTGGCTGTTCTGAATTTAGGACGATCACTTTCTGCTTTTGTAACCATGGTGGCAAGGATAAGAAATTCAAAATTTAATTGCAATGCAAGCAGCATCCATAAAAGCAAACAAGATCAGTAAAAACATGACAAATTCCCTACAATTAAATTGAAAATGCATGAACCTTGAGGCACGTGAACAACTGTTCCTCCAAGGACGACAGTAGCTGCATCAGAAGGTGAAAGAAGCTCCCCATGCATTGCTGAGAAAAGTGATGTCTTTACCTCTTTAGTGCTGCCAGCAATTGCTATTAAGCTACCATGTCGTATGTCCAAGATAATATTTGACGATGTAGGTTTCTCTGCCAGCTATCAGAGGGAAATGCAAACAACAGACAAGATGCAAGCAACAAAGGCAGTAGGTTTTATTTGTATCTCTGCCTCCAGACCCAAAGAATCCTCTTAAGGACATCTTCTGCATGGACCCTATCCAAAACCTCCCATAGGTCAGAATCATTGTGCTCATTGAAGGATCAAGATTAATCTAACAGTTCATACAGAATAAAATTACAAGATTTGGTTAATTCACTGAAATTTGTCAACTTTTTTATGAAGTAATTGAATATGATCAACTTGAGAGGGGCAAAGTGTAAAACCCATAAATTTTTTTACACCTATTATTACTATTATAATATTTTTTCTACTAATAATTAGTTAAGGTTAATTATGTTAGTAACTCCCCACTATGTAGTTAGTTGAGGGATAAGGGAGAAAAATTAGGGGAAGTTGTGTCTGGTGGTAACTTCCCAACTCATTAGATTAAAAGAAACTTACGTAACATTCTTCTTCCCATTTCTTCCTTCTGTCAGAAAACACAATTGATGAGAGTGTCAGAGAGGAGAACATAGGTGGCCACAAAGCAACTAGGCGTGTGCACACACACAAGGTAAGTTTCCTAAACGCATTCTAGATTTCATTGGTTAGGTAGAATTTGTTATATTTAATTTCTATTGTTTCTTTTATGAGTAGTCAATTCATGCTTGGCCTAGGAGATAAGAATCTGTAGGGTTAAAATGCATGAAAGTACTGTAATCTAGTTTAGAGTGTGGGTCAGAATCGTAGACAGTGTTGAACTTTGTGGTGGTAATGCAGATATGGAAATTTGTGAAAAAAAAAATAGAAAAAAAAGAAAGACGATCAAAGCTTAAATATGGAGGGAGGGTCAATGACCCTCCGATGATTAAGCCGGCTTTCTGACGATTTTTTCCAAGAAAAGGCAATTGAAATAATATGGAAAGTTCCTTCACCAATGCCATGATGATTGGCAAGAGCCAATGGAGAAAGAAAGAGATGAAGGTGGCGGCGCTTTTGAGTGCTAGGGTTTCAGTTTTTGTAAAAAAAAAAAAAAAAAAAAAAAAATAAAAAAAAAAAAAATAGAGGAGGAAGAAGACGGGTCAAGAAGCGGGTCAAGAATTTTGGGTCAATTATAATAATCGGGTCGGACTTGGTTTTGGGTTGGACTATCAACTTTGCGGGCTGAAGCTTGGGTTGAGGAATTAAAATCGTTGGGCCAAATAATTAAATGACTATTGGGCCTAACCTGGTAAATAAGGAAGAGGAGGACTTTGGGCTCGTTTGGGCTTACGTAATCAAATAAACATTGGGCTGGCCACAGACCTAAGTCAAATAAACTACAAAGACTCTAACTTTAATTGGCCCAAATTTTCTTTTAGGAAAAACCCATGTCTTATAACTGGTGTAACTAAGATATTGGCCCAATACAAATATAATTATAAGTCCAATGAGATTTATGTATATATAATAACAACTAGACAAAGGAGATATTATTCAATTATTAATAACAAATAATCAACTATCTGGACAAAATAGGTAGATAAATAATTTATTATTTAACTAATAGCAATGGTTAATCAATTAAGTATATAGTTAGGAATAAATAGGTAAATGAATAATTAAGTAGCTAATTAATAAAAGATAACTAAAATAAATAGAATAATGGTCATCTAATTAATTATTAATGGTAGATAATTAATTAATTAATTAGTTATTATTAATCGATAATTAAGGAATTATTCAGTTGTAGTAATTAAATAAAATGATCGTTAATTAAGTAAATAATTTGTAATCCAAAGATAAACGGGTAGGTAATTAATTAGTTAATGGAAGCTAGACAATAGTTGCTTAATTAACTAATTCTTTATGACAGACAGAGGATAATTAGTTATTTAATTAATTACTAGTGATTAGCTAAATGACCAACTAAGTAAATAGAAGGTTCCATTTTAGTGACCTCTTGAAATTTCTTTGTAGACTGGCCAGACGTGAATCAGGGTTTTAGTTAGAATTTTGATGCACGCAGAACAACAACTAATTAGGATACTTATATATTCATTTTTAGGTGTGACACCAGTGGTTGAGAATTAAGATTTTCTTCACAAGCAGTCCATTCGAGGTAGGTGGTGCTTATCCTCTGTATTTTTCAAATAACTATATATGAATTTCCGTTTTCAAGTACTGCTTGTTTTATATAGTTCTCAAGTAAATGTTTCCTTTTATAAGTTCAATTTTTGCAGGTGCATGTTCCTATATGAAAAGTGGATCATGTAATTTTATTTGAAATGTTTTATACGAAATATATTATGTTGAGTGGCATGTTTTATGAAATGAAAGAACTATGCATGTGACGTATGAAATAGAATTTTTTTTTTCTTTAGAGCTCTACACGGTCATGGAATTGACGGTAGGGACTATAGTCCTGATCATATAAGGGGTCATGGCGGTTGGTATAGAGCGGCCGATTGACCTAGTCATGGCGGTTGGTATAAAGTCCGATTGACTCATGTCATGTCATGTGACCAATTGGTATTCATGAAACTCATTGGTCACCCTCCTAGAAGGGGTTTATTCTCTAGGCTGAGTACTTAGTAGCCGGACATTACATGTACTATGTATGAGCTTACGTGAATGTTTTAACACCATGATTTTTTAAACATGATTATGTCTCCAAGTATTCCAAGTAATGATTGCTCTCTCTCTCTCTCTCTCTCTCCCCCTTTGTTTCACATGTACGATTCTTTAGTTATTGATAAATTATTCTGCATGGGGTGTGTCTGTGTGAGAACGTTTTACTATGAAAATAAAGAATTGCATGATCCCAGGCATGGTACTATCTCTCGATTATCGCCAACCCACGATTTAACATTTTGCAGATCTTGAGGATTTTGAGATAGAGTACGTTGAGGAGCCAGAGGATGATTTCTACTAGTACTACGTTGGATAGGATTTAGTAGTTAATTTCATGTAATTTATGTTCCTTGTTTTTCGTGTTGGATTATAGTTGTGTTATGGATTGAATAGGTTGAACTCACTGGGTGGGAAGAATTTCTATTTGAATGTACCGCACTATGGATGGTTGTTATTTATCAATTTAAATTAGTGAATGGTTTTGTAAGTAGCCTTATATTCTCACGAATTAATTGGAGGTGTCTCATGGACTGGGGGCGTGACACAAAGAGTCAACTTGATAACACATGCAGGGCAGGAAAAGCAAAGGACATCTTTTGCATGGACCCTATCCAGAACCTCCCATAGGTCAGAATCATTGTGCTCATTGAAGGATCCAGATTAATCTAACAGTTCATACAGAATAAATTTACAAGATTTGGTTAATTCACTGAAAGTTGTCAACTTTTTTATAAAGTAATTGAATATGATCAACTTGAGAGGGGCAAAGCGTCAACTTGATAACACATGCAGGGCAGGAAAAGTAAGTCTGGTTTTGAGTTGTATATGCTGAGTAGCACGACATCAATCCTAAAGCTTCTAGATAAGGGCATGCAAACTCCAAGAAGGCTTTCATGGCCAAAAGCATTCAGGATATAGGACTTAACAAAGGTTATGCATGTGCCCCAAGTGAGAGAAAACTAAATAAACATTTATCGATCCTTCAAACAGTAAAATGACCACATAACAGATAAAGATGACTGGAGGATGTAAACCAAAGTAAAACTCCACAATTTGTTTCTGCGCCTATTTGGTTAGGAACAAATTACTGAGTAATTACAGAATCAGCCTTGTTTTCACGGGTGGAAAATCTTCCTGCTGCATGATCAATACAAGAATAGTGCCTCTCCTTCCTAATGCAAGAAATTACAACAACAGAAATCAATTTATGAACATGTCCATATGCCTATATTTTTAACAGATAATCAAAGTGGACTATTAATAGACGTTAGTGAAGCACTATTCTGGTAATTGAACTTCGCTAACTAGAGTAATACCTGCAGGAGATAACATATATAACTAAAATCGCCTAGGGCTTCTGGCCTTAAAGTTCAATGAGTAGTGCTATCTGAAAACAGATGCTTACTAGTCTCATATAAGACTTTAGGGAATCAATTTTCATCCCGCTGCAATACAAAAAATGAAAAACACAAGAAAGGAAGCTTAAAATAATTCCCACATAATCCAGCAAATAACCACCTCCACACAAAAGCATTAGTAAAAAACCAATGAAATAGGGATACTCCTAATTATATTGTGTCCATCTCCTTCCAAGGCCAAGTTCCACATAACTGATAATAATTTTGTAATTTGCATTAAAAAATCTTTTTATAGCTGTAGCTTGAATAATGTAATAACTCTATGTAGAGTTTGATTATCACACTGATATGTTTTTGATCTGTTTTAATGCACCTCAGTTTCGTTTTCTGCTCCGTGTTATTTTGTTTCAATCCTGTCGATATTAGATCACGCCTGCGAACCTTACAAACAAGGTCCACTTCCCCAATTTGTTTATGTCTTTGCTTGTTTCACCGTCATCATACATGCTCTTTATGAATTATGTTGCAAAACTAATAGTACGTAACATGAAAGATAAAGAGTCAGCCCAAAAAAGTTGTTTACATCAAAGTTGTGTGAGAACTCAAAAGCAAATCAAAAGCGACAAAGACCCCAAAAGACAATCCAACATCATTAAACCTATACTGCTATGCAGACTGCCTCTTCTTCTTCTTCTTTTTCCTTTTGATCATATCACAAAGAAAGGCCTTTTCCAGCGTCTCCACCCTGTGAGTTAACATATTCAACATCCGTGTCTGCTCTTCATTCCTCTCACAGAGGTGAGTCATCAACTTCATCATTTTCTCATTCTCCCCATCATCCTCTCTAGCAATTCCCTGTTCCTCTTGTTATCATCTCCTCCATGTTTTCTTCCTACATTCCCCTCTTTGCCTCCAACCACATCCTCCGTTTGACTCGTCTCCAGGCTTTTCTCCACACATTCACTCAAAGCAGGAGTCCTTTCACACATACCTTCCCCATTATCCTCCATTAATGAATCAACAACTTGAACCTCACAGAGATTCTTATTTTGAACATTCTCAAGAAGCATTAATTTGTTAAGACAGGCCTCCACATCCACTTTCATTTTTGAATCAATTCCAGCATCCACCTTCTCCACATCCTCAGCACATTTGTCTTCCTCCGCACTCATCTCTAAATCAGCCCCAGCCCCAGCCTCATCCTCTCTGTCACAATTCTGAGCCCCTGATTCTTCATAATTCACCAAGTTGTCTGAAAACTCCACCTCACACGTTGGCTCCTTATCTGCTCCTCCATCATTTCTTTCCTCTGTACCTTGACCAGACCCATTATTCCCAAAATCAACAACATTATCATAATTTTGCAAAATTTGATCCTCTGAACCATCAAATTTTTCAACCGAATTCCCTGCAGCAGTAACAGCAGGAGCTACTTCTTTGATCTCAAGAACCTGATACTCTGGTTGATGATCCTTCTCCTCAGCAGTCATCTCTAGATCAGCCCCAACCTCATCCTCTCTGTCACAATTCCGAGCCCCTGATTCTTCACAATTCATCACGTCATCCGAAAACTCCACCTCACACGTTGGCTCCTTATCTGCTCCTCCATCATTTCTTTCCTCTGTGCCTTGATCAGACCCATTATTCCCAAAATCAACAACTTTATCAACATTTTGAGGAATTTGATCCCCAGAACCATCAGATTTTTCTAGCGAATTCCCAGCGGCAGCAGGAGCTATATCTTTGATCTCAAGACCCTGATACTCTGGTTGATGATCCTTCCCCTCAGCTAGGGGTTCAGATTCAGGTTCAACTACATCAACATCAGCGGACGAAGAAGCAACCGCAGCAGCAATAGCATCCACCCTTTCTTGCAGGGCAATTGCCTTCCTAATCACAGTCTTCCTACAATCCCTAACCCCAGAATCCACGCCGCGAACTGAATCCAACCTGAAAAGTAGAGCCATCAACATCTCATTCACCTTCAGCCTCTCCTTCCCGTCCTTCTCCAGCAGCTCCACCTCCTCCCTTCTCGAAACCCTAGCTTCGATCTCATCCAATTCCTTCTTCATCGCCATAATCTTCCTCACACTTTTCCTCACCAAAAACCCCCTAAAGACATTCTGGATTTTGGATGCCGACTTGGAGCGGTCCGGACTGGATTCCGACCTGACAAAGTGGACCGGGATCTGAACCACCTTCCGACTCCCGGTCGCCGGTTTCGCCTCCTCCTCCACGTCATGCCGGACAGGGATTCGGAAATTTCCGCCATAGGGTTTCGGACGTTGTTGGCTTCTGTACAATGGAAAGTTCATCGTATAACGGCTTTTTTTTTTATGATTTCGGAAATACTTTTGATACTGAAATTTGTAGATCTTTTGGTTTCGGGATTTCTGGAGGGGCTTTGGAGTATTTATACTAGTGGTTAGAAGGAGGGAAAAAAGGGGAAGGATTTGAAATTCCAGAAGTTTCTTCAACAGTTTTGGGGCCTTCGGGAAATTTCTAGGACCCTGTGGAATTTTTTCAATTCTATACAAAAAAATATGTAACTCCACTTGGCCGCTGTACCTGCGCACGTGCTATTGCATCATATTTGGCCTCCATGGACCACCGATTTATCTATCACATATGTATTGCAGGTAGGGTTTCTGTGAGGGCCTCCAGTAGTCAGAAAAATCTCAATCTTTTTTTTAGAAATTTTTATTTAATTTAATTCAATAAATACCTCATTAGTCTAATAACCGTTACTAACTTCTATCCATATCTACCCATATCTATTCTAACTAATCCATATCCCATTCCAACACACGTTTCCCATTTAGTTGCATAATTTACTATACTACTGCTTTCATAACACTTCAACTACCATCTTCTGTCGTTACTCATCCCCTTCTATTCAATGCCATTTTTTGTAAACAACAATCTTGTTAATCACCTTCATTGCTTCCTTGCTTTGTTCATCTAAAACCTAGTCTCAATTCTACCATGGAACATACTAGTTATATGTATTGGAGGGCAGATTTTTAAATTGATTAAATCATAAACCTTCTAACTTCTTATTCTTTTTTATGGAATTTTGAATTTTTTCAATTATCAAATATCCATTCATACCTTTTGAATTTCAAATGTAAAAAGTGGCACCATAAATGTAGGAATTTGAATAAAGTTTATTCATAGGAGGGTAAATTAAAATAAAACATCATAAGTTCTATTAAAGGTTAAAAGAGAAATAACAATATTTTACTGTTTAACTCAATAATGCTAACTAAAAGAATAAACTAAATAAAAAATAATATTCAATGGTCATGGATTTAAAAAATCAATTGTAGTACTAATCTTGAAAGTTATGAAATCACTAAATTAATAACAAAGTCCTATTGGCACTTCAAAATGGAAATTATTATTTAAAATCTTTATCTTTGATAAATAATAGTAATAACAACAACATCAGTCCTATCAAAAATAAAAAGTAAGTAACAATATAGTTTAAAAGAAATATATAATACATTTGTCTGTAAACTATATCTACTCAATTGGTATATATTTGATCTAAATTTCAGTTTAATTAGGTTTAAATAAGAGTGTAAAATCCAACCACTAAGAATAATCTTGAGTATTATTGATTATTTCATATTTTTTGTTATTTTCTTCAGTGTAAATATGTAATACTACTATGCCATTTTTAGAAAGATGACTAACTCTTTTTTATTTTTGGGCAATTGTTAGAGGTATTATAAGATATTATTAGTTTTTTATTTATATTTTCAGATGCCAATAATTACATGTATTGTGATTAATTCTTGGTCTTACATAGTTTCATATTATGGGAGGTAAAATTAAATATATTCTAAATATTACGGGTTGTGGGTTCTTTGTTCCCTTTTGTTTCAAATTATATCTTTCAATTTGGAAAATGAATATGAAATCAACTAAAAATGTTTTCAAAAGAAAAGTTGTCAACAGTCAATCCAAATTTATAGTATAAATAACTATACCTGGTGCTTTTATTTTGAATATACAGATAAGTATATTTTAAAAGTTTAAAACTATACTAAAAGTTACGAAAGTTTTTTTCTTTTTCTTTAAATATTAACTTTCTAATTTCAGGGTTGGAATATAAACACTTTTAATCCCAATTAAATTACATACTCAAACTCATATTTGTTGTTAGGTCAATCAAAGTAAATATATTATCATTTTCAATTATAAATAGTTGAAAAGTATAGTAGAATATGAGATAAATATGTTATAAAGTTAGACCAAAGGGAGGACAATTAGATAAGAATATGGATATAAAGAAAATGTAGGATTTAGGGGTGGGGGAAAGAGTTGCAAAAATGTGGAAAGTTGGGTCAAAAGGTGAGGAAGAGGGGATGATGAGAACAGGAGAGTTGTGAGGTGGAAGATGTGAGGACCTGAAAATTTTATTTTTATCTGACCTATTTATTTAATTAATTATTTATTTTCTCTGAATAATTGACTTAAATTATTTTAATTACAATTGTACCATACACTACCTCATTTTATTTTAAAAACCATGTTTAACCATCAATTTGATTTTTTTGTCACTCAATTGTGAAAATGAGAAAAGACACGTTTTTCGAGGTAAATATGTGGACTAAGAGTGACGTAAGTTCGGAAAATAAGAATGATCATTAGTGGATTAAGAAAAGCTAATTGAGGGATTAGAAGTGAGTTCTTGGAATTAAACTCCAATTGGAGCATTTTGTCTAGAATTTAAAGTTGACTTTTGGGGCACCATAAAACAAGGCTTCATGTCATTTCTTCCTTTCACATTTTCACTTTATCAAAACACAAAAATCTCTCTCTTTCTCATCTTGTTTCAACCGACCTCTCCCCCTCCCTCTTCCCCTTTGATTTCATCTCCAAAAACTACCCCAAAACCTCACTAATCCACCAAGAACTTGAACCAATCTTGTCAACCTACCTTGGAGCTTGAGCATCATCAAGGAGAAAGAGTGTGAGCTGAGCTTTGGAGGAGGAAAAGAGGAGTTTTGGTGCAACTCTAGACCACAATCAACTTAGGATTTCTACTTGAAAGGAAGACGTAGTTTTCTCCAACTCAACCTAGCTCTCTTGATGTCCTTTTGTAGCTTTAAGTTTTGATTATTCAATGTTGTTGTTCTTGATAAATTGGATGGTTTTGTAGGCTCTATGAACTCCCACATTCCTTTATTATTGGACCGTTATGATGTGTGTATGTGTGATGGAATGAATTTGTATTGAATTCATAGAGTTGGAAAGCTAGGAAGAAAGGAGGAAGGAAAATCTAGGGACGAAGAAGGTGCATGCTGTCGATTTCTTTTCGAATTTCTTAGCCCTGTTTTAGCTGTGTATTTTTGTGAGTTTCTTGGCTATTTTGAGAGCTGAAATGTTGAGCTATATGTGTGTAAATTTCGTTGCAAAAATTATTCCTTTTGGTGTGGTAAAATCGCATTAAAAGAAGAGGCCAAAATCTGGAAAATTTTTCACTATTTCTGCTGCCTTGTTTTGGTCGCGTTAATCACTGTCTTCCTATGAAATTTTTTTGGCTAAATTTTGGTACAAATTTAGTTCACATACTAAGGTTTATGCCTGCAAAATTTGGTGATTTTTGAGTAAGAATTCGTCATCCAAATGATGCATTAAATCTTGCCCTGCAAAACTGAAATTTCGGAAAATCAGGAATGACAAACCTGCTTTGGACAACTATATTTTCTTATTCAAGAGTCAGAATTGAGTACCGTTGGTGGAGTTTGAAACTAGAGTCATAGGGTTATGAACTGTGTAAATTTCAGGGGCTAATTCATTTTCTACAATTTTTGACGAATTTCCAAAGTATGCTGAAAAACCAGTCTGATTTGTCCTGTTTTCACTAAAGCAGTATTTTTGTACGAAAATCTGGGCTATTTTTGTTTAGAATCTCACTAAAGTGTCTTCTCAAGAGTTTTAGTTCGTTGAGCCTATTTTCTAACGGTATAAGATTCGTAATTTTTAGACTTATAGAACTCAAGTTATGATTTTTCAAAGAATGGCGACAAAACTGAAAATTCTTCTAAGGAAGTTTAAAAGTTGAGAAATGCCTTGGAAACATTTTCTGGTTTTCGTAGTAACCTTTTGAGTATTTGTACACCATTCCAAACTTAGAAAATGGATTTTTCCAATTACATAAGATTCCTCTTAATTTGGAATCAAAAGCTTATTTATTTGAAAATTTGACCTTGAATGCATATTTAGATAATTTTGGATTTTGCATTTCTCGTGTGATCACGTGGACACCGAGAAGCTTGTTTGATCTCTTGAATTGCTCTCACTTGCTCTCGACTATTGGTGAGTGTCAAGTGCATGATTTGTTGAATTGCTTGAACCTGTTACATGCTTGACTTGAATACTTATTAAACTTGTCTAAGGGACGTGTAGTTTATCTCATCCGACCTCTCTTACTTGACCTGACATGCTTGCTTGTATTTGTTGTACTTGAAATGACTTGCCTCAACCGTACTTGTACTTAATTGGTGATTGAACGTTGTCTCATCATCCTACTTGCTACTTAAACTTGTTGGGGATGCTCAAAACTCATTGGTAAACCTTTCACCTTAGCCGCCAGGGCTTGGCAAAGATTAGTAAGTCATGAGTCTTTACATATTTTGTCGGTTGACGCGCCAACTACTTGCCTTGGTATACTCGAGTATTACCAAATTTTCTATTTTGACGAGTGGGTCCGATTGGGGTAAACGGTGGACGAGATGGATGACAAGTGGAGTTCTACACAATTATGAAAGTTGACTGAGTGTCAACCATCAATGTGATCAAGCTTTCAGGAACTTGGCTCCTGAGAGCCCCTGTATCCTTTATTTAATGTGTAATAAATTTCCTTATTTGCTTTCTTGCCTAAAAGTTTTGGTTACTTATCTTGTTTAACAAAAGTGTATGTTTCTTGATCTTGCATGCTTGCATGTTTTCTTGGCCTCACTGAGTTTTGCTCACCTCATAAGATTTGTTTTCCTTAACAGGTTTTGAAGCGGAGTTCGCTAACCGCGGATCTTAGTTTTTTAAATCAGAAGACCGTAGTCTTGATCTTTTTTATTTATGAAAGAAGAAGGGGTATACAATGCTATAGACAGTAACCTCGATCCGGACTGAGGCAAGGACTAAGCCTGCACTAGACGAGTTCTAAGAGCAGGAACACCCTGACTATCAAGTCTTAAAGACGCCCTCACCTCCCCTGGAAAACACGACAGGGAATCAAAGACTATGGAGGAGGCTAAGTCCAATCCTGCTAGTTTGTCTGCCGTCCCATTTGCCTCTCTAAAGATGTGTGTCACAGACGATCCAAGCTTGTGTCACGCCTCCGACCGCATAAGACGATGCACACCGCCATCCACTGTGCGTCAGATTCAGCAGCCATACCGAACCTTGGAATCTACTTCAACCTATAGCCGCTTGGTATCCTCGCCTCCCGACATTTGCAATCCCTGTGTAAAGAACGGGCCTAAGCAGCACCAGGTTTCACCAAATTCCTTGTAGAAGGCAAAGATCAGCCTACCCTCGAGTCCAGAGTAAACCCCTCCGCTGCTTTCTCACCGGCGACACTAGCATCAGGATTCAATTTTAGCATCTGCCCTAGTAGTTTCATCCACGACACTATGGAGACGCGAGTTACTACTCTTGTATGCTTCATACGCTTCACTAAGGAAAATTTTAGGTCCCTCTCATGTGCTTTATGCTTGGAGTTTACCCGTCTACCATTTGCTCAATAAGATCATGAACTTTTGTTATAACTTGCTGCCCACCGATTAAACCGCTTCGTCTCGAAAATAGCACCATTCCTAGCTTTCCATAAGGCCCGGATACAATTATGGCTGGTATACCACACCTCACACGCTTCCCTGGCACCGATAGAATCCACCTAAAAGAATGCCGATCGATGGATGATTGCATGTGATCCGTAACACCAAATAGTTGAGCAAAGTGGTGCCAAACCATACGCTCTGGTCCTTGAATGAATAAATGCAAAGGTGCTGATTCTTCCTCATTCCGACAAAGATGGGCGTGAGAAGCTAACGGAATCCCCATGCCTCGTGTTCACCTCCAGTGGAATGTAATTTCTCAGCAACCTCCAGGAGAAGAAGGAAACCTTGAGCGGCACAATGGAGGACCAGACAGCCCTGTCAACCACTGAGGGACTTCATTTGCAACGTAGCTCTTGCTAGGCAGATTTGGTTGTGAACTGTCCCAAGGAGGAGGCCAACCAGATTATTTGGTTATCTTCCTCTGGAGTAAGAGTCGGTCAAAATTTGCAAGGCTAAATGACTAGGCAGTAGATTGCCCCGCCTCTCATCCCAGCCTATCGGTTGTAATTCAACCAGGTTTCAAAGGAGGAGGATCAACCAAGCCAAGCCTCTCCACCCGAGTCAAGAGCCACCCACCATGCCGAAATCTACATTCCCCTCCCAATGCACCACCATATCCTTATTTCCGCGAAGTTCCTGATTTTTACTAAACTTCTCCAAGCCTGGTGGGCGTCAGCTGCACCGTGATGGGTGGCATTCCCCATGTACTTGAGTGTATAGAATTGGGCCTGCAGCCATGCAGAAAGCTTCCACCATAACTTGCGAAAGCATCAAAAACATTATGGAATGATCGAAAGCCAAGCTCTTCTTCCTCCAGTAGGATAGCATTTTCCCAAGAAGCCCAATGGAGCTTCTTGTGTCCACATTTTGTCCCATAAAATCCATTACATATAACTCTAATTTAGAAAAATAGCTTGGAGGTTCAAGAACCTGAGAAGATATGACTGGATGGATGCCAGTACATGCTTGATGAGTACAATTTTCCCACTACTAGATAGTAGTCTCGAGCTCCAATGCGCCAACCTTGCCCTGAGCTTGTGTAGCATCTCATTGAATAGCACACATCTCGCACTACCACGGGCTATTGGGACACCTAAATACAGAAAAGGAAAGGATTGCCGGATGAATCCGAGCTTGCTGGAGATCAAGTTCACTTGGAGGTCCGTTGCTTTATTTTATATAATGAAGGCGCTTTTAATTTACCCGCTGCCAACATGCTTGGTAGTCGCCGAGGAACTCTTTAATGCTCCAACCGCATTGTCGAGCACCTTGAAAATATTAGCATATCGCCCCAAAGGCCAAGTAGGGAACTTTGAGACCACCCGTTCCGTAAAACCGCTGCTCATTGTTTGAGCACGTGTGGTGCAACCCCGCTTCTCCCAAAAATTCTGCCATAATGACAAACAAGGCGTAGAGATAATGGATCTCCTGCTTTGACCCCTTAGAGGATTTAAAACCCAGGGACTCCATTGACTAAGACCAAACCGGGAGTTCGAGAATGTATAAACAAGAGATCAATCCCCCATTCCTGGAATCTGAACCTCCTTAGCATAAAAATAAAAAAGGACCATTCGACCCTATCATAAGCTTTTTCCATGTCCATTTTGTACATAACATTGGGTTTGCCAGACGCCTATCCAGCTCCAGAGCCAACTCCTGTGCTAAAAGCACATTGTCTACGATCCCACGCCCTGACACAAAACCAGTTTGCCACGGAGAGATTAGTTTCGGCAGAAATTTGTTCAATCTTGCTACTAACACCTTCGAAATAATTTTTGAACTGATGTTACATAAGCTGATTGATCTAAAATCCTTCCAGTGGTTCGCCCCCTGAACCTTAGGAATTAAGACAATGAGCTGCATCGGTGAACCCCTGGGCTGTGGAGAACCCTTGAAAAATCCACCACCTGGCCACAAATCTTACGTGTATGAGGTCCCAAAGCCTAGTAGAATCCACCCTAAAACCAGTGCTGCCCGGAGCACTTTCCAAGTCTAGAGAGAATACCACGCCCTTCACCTCTTGGAAGGCTTCTCGGAATAGCCACCGTGACATATTATCTTCTTTCTACTGCAAGGTAGCTGCTAAGACATCTAGGGTTCTCGACGCCCTCTCGTCCGATGTGAACAACGCCTGGAAAATTATGTGGCAAGTCTCAGACTGTTCTCCTCTTAACCACCTTCCCTCCTCATCCTTTATTCTGGCAATGAAGTTACAACTTCTCCTATTTCTAACCGAATGAAAGAACTTGGTGTTATCCCTAGCCTATATCCAACGGATACTAGACTTCTGACGCCAATACTCACATTCCACCCAGCCTCCAAGTGTCTAGCCTTTTGATAGGCCAACTTAGCTTGTTCATCCCATTCAGTCAAACTCTCTTTCCTTCTCGGCGATAACCCCTTCATGCGTGCCCACTCGGAGAATATGTTGCCATACACCTCATTGTTCCAGTTTGTAGTGCTGGCTTAGTTGCCATTAACTTACAAGAAAACCTTTCCATGCCCACACCTCTCACATGGGCTCCCCTCGCACGACTTCCTTGAAGGTTCTATGTTTTGTCCAGACATTGAGAAATTTGAATGACGCTTGCTTTCGTAGTTGAACCACATGAATGTGCAGGGAGAGTGATCCAAACATCCACGCTGGGTGGATAACTTTGTGAAGTCAAAAGACTCCTCCCATTGCTGGTTCATCGCTTGATCCAATCTCGCCACACATTCCATTGGTCCATGTGAAAGGAGAACCTCAAGTCCACCTCCGCGAAGCTTGCAATTAAAATGGTGGTGTTGAGTTCCTCCATGCTTTGTATTGCTGACTTCTACCCACCTGCGCTCCACCGCATGTGATACCTATATTGAAATCCCCACCACTAACTAGGGACGTTACTTGCATGTTGCTCAAGGCTTGCCACAAAGCCTCTCGGAAGCTACCCCTCATGCACTTTGCATACACCTGTAAAACCCACGCCACATCTCCAGAAGCATGATGACCTTCAATGTACAAATTTACTCCACCACTTTGACAAAGGAGATCTCCAATCGTTGTAAACACCCAAATCTTCCCGTTCAAGTAGCCTCGGGCTTTATCGAAATGCAACAAAGTCTTATTGTCTCTACCTGCCCCCCATTCGTCATTGGTTCAATTACAATTAACAGCTGAATCCTATTTTGCTGACACAAGTCTTTCAAATATCTCTGGGAGTCGCGACAAGATGCTCCCCGTATATTCCAGCATAGTATATTAATCGGACTAAACATGGAACCGAGAGAGTGATAGCATGTGCATAGACTGGAAAGCAGCAAATTTCTTACTTGTAATTTGGAGGCCGTCCTTTACCACCAAGGCGGTGAAGGCTGTATATCCTTCTCATCAATAAGGTGTCGCTGGGATCAACTAGTGACACTCTCAACGGCTGCTGCATTTCTCCTATGAACTTCTTCCAATCACTAGTCCCATTGTGCACTCTTGCGGGTTACCTCTGCGATCTCTTCTCGGTGCAGGCCTCTAACATGTCCATCCATTCCGGGTAAGGAGGAAGTGATTTGGGTGATATAGTGATCTGGCGCTACAGATTTTCCTCATCCAACTCTGCGGTATCGCTGAAAAAATGTGCGGTAGTGATTGGTTCTCTTGACCTCTCTCCATGTCTCAGCTTGGTCCCGGGGCGTGTTGCCAATTACGGATAGGTGTCATCCGTGCTATGCTTTCTGCCTCCTTGCCCTCAGCCCTCCAGATGCAAGGTCCATCTCAGGAGATCCATTCTGGCGATGCTCTTCATCGTTAAGCCTCTGCGGTTTTTCTGCGATCCTCACAGTCCCTCAATCAGCACTCTCCTTCCCTTCTTCTCCTTGTATTGCCGGGGTGCAGAGGTTCAGCAGGATTGCTATGCATCGTGACATTATTGCACACTCCCTCCCACCTTACTGCTCGTGACTGTCTCATCTTGCATACTAATCTCTCTACACATGAATGATAACAACAACTTACCACATGCTTCCACAAGTCATATCAAGTTAAACAAGTCAAATCAAGATACTAAGGTAATCTAAACAAATCAAACAAGACGACAAACGAGAAAGCCAAACATCGATTCAAGCAAATCAACAAACCAAGTCAACTATCAAATTAAACCACGGTATCACCAAATACTCCATAAATGGATGAACCCGAGAAAATTCCACTTTTCTATCAAATTCAACTTATATCTAACACTAAAATCCAAAAGACATACTCGTATTCAGCGCAAAACAAGAATTAGTCAATTCACACCTAAGTTAAGGGCACCCTAGAGTGTAAAACGTAACAATCCCAGCTTCTTGCTCGACATACGAACCAGATCACACACATGCAATAAGAAACACTCTCACTTGTATCTACCCATAAAGACCCAAACCCGGCTCACAGTACTAACATGTGGATAGCTCCTCACTTCCTTAAAGTATGCGAATCAAGGTCGATGCTTCTTTAACTCGCCGGACTTCGATAAGCAATATAAACCAACAACCCAACTTGCGAACTCAATTCTCCTAAATTCAAAGTCATCTAACATCAAGTTTCACACCACTGCTCAACCTTAAAAATTCAACAGGATTAAGGTTTTAAAACAGACAAAACCAAAGAAACAATATCCATGATAGGGTTTTGCAAGATATCATCCATAAACACAAAGTAACAACAAACTTATACCATTCACCATTATTTCCAACCAAACTCAAGCAAAACTCCCACGCTATAAGGAAAAACAAAAAATGGGTGAGCTAAGGCCGGTGGGTTCCAAATAACCGCAGGCATGCAAAATAGCAATTAGCATATTCAGACCACCAAAGTTACAGATAAATAATCACACATGAGCATATTCGGTGAGCATAAAATTTGAATTTTAAGGTAAGTACAGCGTGAATGATCACGGAATTAGCATCAACTTTGTCAGAGATGGTGCTCATGCACTACTTTCAAGGGCCGGATCTTCAGTCGCTGCGTCACGAGTTCAAAGTTCGGCACTCGGCTTCTTACTACGGAAGATGGGTGCAAGTGCACGATCACTAAATAACAATTTAAATATAAAGGATACTGAGGTGGCTTCCGTGAGCTGTCAAGTCCAAAGAAGCTTGACAGTCCAAGTCCGTTGACACCCGCAAATTAGCCAAGGAAATGGAAGAATTAATGTCCAAGAACCCCACTCACCAAATATTCCTTGTCGATTCTCCCACAGGGCTGGCCTGAACACGCCCAATACGATGGGTAATACCGTAGTATATACCAAAAGAAAGAAGGATCCAAAGGCGTATCATTGGTTTTACACCAAGCCTAATCGCCCTGGCTCGATTCGACTAACCAGAGCGAATTCGGACTCGATCCGCGAGTCAGGAACTATAACAAGATTAGCCCTTGTCCTCGCGGATATATCACACAAGTGGCCATTTCCTGCGACACGGAACAAGCACCGGCGGGTAAACAAGCTTACCCTCCAGGAGATTAGTCGACTGGGATATTACCCAAACGACCTTCACGAGATCAAATATAAGTATACAAATCTGCGACAGTATCACCGATCAAGGATATATAGTTCGCAAAAGAGATTGTGATAAAGCAATGACCGCTCTCGATCCATAATAATGCGCGAAGTGTCCAAGCCAACAAGATTTCAAGGGCGTAGTTCACATAATCAAGTAGGTCAAGATGGAGACACGGCAATCCAACTAGTCACATTTAACAAGTAAACAAGCATTGGAACATTCACCAAATCAAGCAAGATCTTTTCAAGGTACATGCCCAAATCTATTTCCTCCTTAAGTCTAATACAAATGAAACGAAAATATTTGAGGTTCGGCTACCAAACAAGATAACCTAATGCATTTCATTGTTAAGCCACTTACGATGAAAAATCTCTAATTCGCGAATGCACAAGTTATAGAATGGACCAATTCCACTTATAAGGATAATCAAATGAGAAGTGAAACTTATCAACATATTAGAACCATGAATGAGTGAGTCGGACGGGACAAGAATGCACAGAATCAAAACAGATAAGAGAAGTAATGGTGAAAGTGAAACCAACAATGGACAGTTTGTCGGTTCTGAGTTTGATGGAGGAGGGATGTAGCCACACTTATCAGATTGGGGTGTATTACTATATGGAGTTCAAACTAAGAACATTTGAACCCTACAACTCATGAAGAGATCAGATATCAATTCATACTTATTCAGGGTTAAAATGGCAAATCTCGAGTCCTTGAAAACTGCCAGTTGACAGGTTAGCCTAGCAGTCTTCGGGAAAATAGCCATCAACTCAGCGTAAGAAAATCAAAATCAGAAGCATCGTTTAAAACTAGGTTCATAGAGCTTTCTAACAGTATAAGGCTAGGGCGCTGGTTCATTTTCTACAGTCAACAGTAGTTTGGAAGTGGACTGATTTATTTCTGATTTCATTGAAAATTTCCAGCTTTGAAACCGCTTCTTCAATCAACTATGGGTTATTTCCATCATTTGCCAAGGTGTTTAACAAGCTAAAACAGAAATTAACTCCATCATCAAAGCATCACAAAACAACAATCAATTATCAAACGCTTGGTGGTCCACAAATAAAATCAAACTCTAGTTAGCAACCACAAGAGTAATAATGTAACTGAACGCCAATATTTCATCTAACCATGCAGACTGAAGCTCATTAAAGCATGATTAAGAGGTCTTACCTTGCTAGAAATGTGAGCAAACCACCCAAAAATTCCACTCCTTTCCACCAAGCTTGAGGTTAAAGTTAATCTAGCTAGGGTTTCATTCAAGTTTTTCCTTCACTAATTGACTAATTTTTAGCTTAGGGTTTGGTGTTCTTCTTTGTGGGGTGGCCGGTAAGAAGGTGAGAATTTAATTCAAAATTTTGAAATGGAAGGTTTAAATAGGGCTTAAAGTCAAGGGGTTGGGAGGTTATTTGACAAGTGTCAACTTCTTTGGCCAAAATGAATAATATCTTTTAAATTACCATCAAATCCACTTGGTAACATATGACACATGAAACTATATAGAAACATT